>SJYX01021866.1:757252-776010 GCA_006410675.1 Oreotragus oreotragus
GGAATTTTCCAGGCAACACTGGAGTGCATTGCCGTACCCTACTCTCGAGGATCTTCTCTAACCCAGGGATTGAACCCAGTCTCTTGTGTCTCCTGCATTAGCAGGCAGATTCTTTACCACTAGTACCACCTGGGAAGCACACGGTTGAGTATATTTTGCATCAACTTTATACTAAAGTTAATCAATATAAATTATAGGAGTTCACACTTAATACAACACAAATTAACAACATTTAGAATATAGGTGAGCTTATTTTTATAGAAACACTATCAAGCAAAACAGATCTACATTTATATTACAGTCAAATTAATTATGTCCTATGTAACAGTCAATGTCCTCTCAGGAAAAACAGAAGCCATTCCATGTATTCCAAACAGAGAAAAGCAAGTTCAGAAAAATAGTTTTCAGTCCTTGAACCATGGTAGTAGAGAAAGAATATATAAAAGCAAATGTGGAAGGAAGATCACGAGATACTGGGTGACATAGTTCACCTCTTTGACTTCTCACCATTCATATACACCCTGTTCATTTTCATGTAATATCAATGTCCTCTCAGGAAAAACAGAAGCCATTCCATGTATTCCAAACAGAGAAAAGCAAGTTCAGAAAAATAGTTTTCAGTCCTTGAACCATGGTAGTAGAGAAAGAATATATAAAAGCAAATGTGGAAGGAAGATCACGAGATACTGGGTGACATAGTTCACCTCTTTGACTTCTCAGCATTCATATACACCCTGTTCATTTTCATGTAATGATAACACAAACATCTTGCTTCCACTTAAGGGAAGCTACAACTAAGCCTCATACTAATGAAGATATGCTCATCTTGTCCTAAGAATTGGAGACACACAATTATTTTGTCTTTGCTTCATAATGTTAAGCTAGTCACAATTTCATCTGTATATCCATTAATTTGAGGACTAAATTCCTACATTAACCACAACAAACACTCCTTAAATAAAAAATACAGGAGAAAGAAAGAGTAGAAAACTGATTAATATATACAAATGTGCATAAAAGAAAAACAAGAAAAGAAATAAGTACACTGTTATTGGTCTCAATTTTGAAAGTGATTGTGGGTTGTAGGTGATATTTATAGCTTCCTTGTTTTACTAGCCATTCATTCCCTGTTTCCTTTGCCTTCAACCAGCCTCTCAGAGGTTAGGGTACTTCTATTAGTGGTTAACCCACATTTCATTTCCATAAGTCTGAGTCTTTGGTAGTTCTGATTTGATTGGGTTGCCACCTGTAGTTTTCATTTATTGTTAATCTTAAATATAGTAAGTGATGCCTCTGAACATCTCTTAAATCAGAGAGTTATGCTGTCAGTAGTAGAATCCCTAACATCCCAATTCCCCACCCTACTTCCACTTGGCAGAGGGTAATAAACTCTCTGTTCCATGGTCCCTCTCCCTTTGTGTTCCCTTGCCATCCCAACAAGGATAGGTTACTTTTCTTCCCTAATTAAACATTTTGAGCTGCGAGTCATTTGTAATGATTTATGGCAGCTGTGCTTTTGCCAATCTTACACAGTATTTTTCTTATTACTTAATTGTTTTAGCAGTGCTTCAGCCATTAGTTTCTGAGTTCTGAAAACAGGAAACAGAAGTCTTCTATTATAGACGCCTGCCTAATTAGCTCAGAGGCTGTCTAATGGGGACTATTAAAAATGCAAATGAGGTGTGATCAAACAGTGAAAAGTTTGGTCCTGACAGTATATACTAATGCATTTCCCCCACTACCACCCCCCTTGAAAGATGTACCACAATACTGAATGTAGATTCCTCTCTCCCTTCCTTACCCTGTACAATAGCTTTTACTTGGTGATTATGTTCTTCCTTCCTTACCTGGGCTGGGTTGCAGTTTAAGAAGTGCTCTTAGGGAAACCATTCTTATTTCTTACCCATTAGTCTGAGAAAGTGGTCATCAAAATTCAGCATGCATCAAAATAACCTTGTTAAACCATGGATTCTTGGGCCCATTCACAGAGTTTCCAACTCAGTAAGTCTGGAGGTGCCCAAGTACCTTCATTTCTAACAAGTTCTCAGGGAATAACAACCTTGGTTATCTGGGTACTCTCTTTGAGAGCCTCTGATCTAGGGTCTTGTGGTTTCTTTTCTCTATTCTGAATTCAAAACTTTCTTTTCCTTTCATACCATTCTTTTCTGGAATTTTCTTTCTTTCTTTTTTTCTCCTAAAAGATTTTTAAGTATTCAATACAGTATTGCTACCTAAAAGTGCAATGCTATATATCAGATACCTTGAAGTTATTGCATAACTGATATTTTATATGTATTGATTAGCAGCTCCCCAATTCCTCCTACACCCAGCTTCTGGAAACCACTGTTCTACTCATTGCTTCTCTGAGTCTATTTTAGATACTTCATGTAAGTGGAATCATGTAGTATTTGTCATTTTCTGACTGGTGTATTTCATTTAGCATAATGTCCTCAGGTTCATCCATGTCACATATTACAGGATTCCTTCTTTTTTAAGGTTATGTTCAGCCTTAAATCATCTGCCTNGGTTGGTCATAACTTTTCTTCCAAGGAGTAAGCGTCTTTTAATTTCATGGCTGCAGTCACCATCTGTGGTGATTTTGGAGCCCTCCCAAAATAAAGTCTGCCATTGTTTCCACTGTTTCCCCATTTATTTCCCATGAAGTGATGGGACCAGATGCCATGTTTAACATGTTTAAATGGAATTATTTCTAAATATACCATGCAAGCTTAAGCAGATATTTCTATTCCCTTAAGCAGCATTTAAGTCACCAATAGCTTTAGATCATTGTTATTAGTATTGATTAGTCCACTCTGCTGTAACACAGACTGGTTCTCACTGTTTTTCCTGTCCTGAGCAGGATCTAAACTGTTGTATTTTATGAGTTTTTAGAGTTGGGAGCCAGGGAGAGTGTTTTAGCTATCTATTGTTGTATAATGAACCACCTCCAAACTTAAAAACACAATTTAATATTTTTCCCAATTCTGAGTGTCAGACATTCAAACAGCTCAACTGGGTAATTATTTAACATGATGTAGTACTGAGTGGGGTCATTCATGTAACTTTTTTTTTTAGCTGAGCGCTTGACTGTGGCTGGGATGTCTGAGATAGCCGATCACCCCCCAGGGCATTTCTTCTTGTACTTCCTTACAGTGTTGCTGTGAGGCTTAAATGTGAGGAAGCAGAAGCTGCCAGTCTTCTTAAGCCCGCTGAGCTCAAGAGTTTCAGAACAACACTTCTGTCATACCCTGTTAGTCAAAGGAATTCCCAAGACTATCACAAGTTCAAGGAGAAAAAATGTAGTCTCCACTTTCTGATGTGAGAAGTGACATGTTTCACAGGAAGTGGAGTTTTGGCAGCCATATTTAAGATGACCACTATAAAAGTTTAATGGCGTTAGATGCTATAATCACCAAAACTTTGCCCCAGCCAATTACCTCTAGGAACCCCTGCCTCCACCCACATGGTGACTAAATTTATTAAGTGCAAAGAAAACAGTGGCCTTCAGAGTACCAGGTTTTATCCACTGTATAGTCATCTCTAAGAGAGATCTTTGGGACCAGAAATTTAGGTCTTTGACCTAAGTAGGATCTTCTTTTTCTTTTTCCTGAATCTAAATCTTCATAGAGTCAGGATATTGAATTGGGAGAGACAAAATGCTTATTACCAACCTAGAAGTCTAGAACCAAAAAATGGAAGAAAATAAAAACAAATTCTGAAGTCTTCTTTATGGCAGGACTGGTAAGAGGGTAGAAGAGGCCTGTGGAAGACAAAGCACCTCCTTCCTAATGCTCTTATTTTGGCTTTGTATATCCTTTGGAAGAAGTCATCAATTGCCACTTCTTTGTGCAATGGGCATATCTGTCTTTAGTCAAGTCTCATATATGCTCTTTGTTTGTGGTTTCGAATTTCGCTTGGAAAATGTGGAAATTGTAATATGCTTAAATAAAGAGTTTAGCAGACGCTTTACCATCTGAGCCACCAGGGAAGTCTTTAAGACTATAATAAACCATAAATGAGGGGGGGGAAACCCACTTCTATGAGAAGGTATGCCATGACTAAACATTTTGATAAATTTATTTGGACACTGAGGCTATTTTAGTGTCTTCATAAGTTTCCATGTGTGTCCTAGACTAGTGCTTCTCACATGACCTTGATCCTCAGGATCACTGGAAGAGCTTTTGAAAATACACATTTCCAGGCCCACATCAGTCCCTTATTAGATTTCAGAGTATTAAGGTTTGGTCCGGCATTGAAGGTGCTTCCCAAGAGGTGCTAGTGGTAAAGAACTTTCCTGCCAATGCAGGAGACCAGTGTTCTATCCCTGGGTTGGAAAGATCCCCAGGAGGAAGACATGGCAACCCACTCCAGTATTCTTGCCTGGAGATCCCATGGACAGAGGAGCCTAGCGGGCCATGGTCCATAGGGTCCCAAAGAGTCAGACAAAAGTGAAGCAACTTAGCATACATGTACTGGCACTGAAGAAAGAAACAGAGGAAAGAAAGAAGGGAGGAAGAGAGAGAAGGGAGGAGAGAGAGTGTAATTTTGTTCTCAAGATACACAAGAAAGTCTGTGTTTTGGACTTTATTTCAGAACATAAAGAATGAAATAGTTTGTTAAAGTTTTTATGTTTTTGAGACTTTATTTTTTAATTGAAGGATATTTGCTTTATATAATTTTGTGGTTTTCTGTCATACATGAACAAGAATCAATCATGATGTCCTCTTCCTCCCGAACCTCCCTTTCATCTCCCTCCCCATCTCATCCTTCTAGATTGTCACAGAGCCCCTGTTTGAATTACCTGAGTCATATAGCAAATTCCCATTGGCTATCTATTTTACATATGGTATTATAAATTTCTGTACATCTCACCCTCTCCCTCCTCCCCTCCCCCATCAAAGTTTTGATGGAGAAAAGTCATCAGAAATATATTAGATATAAATTAACAGAGGTCAGGAAAATCTATGAAGAGGAACTACTTCATTTTTCATGAAAGAAATGCTAATCTGGGATTATGGCAGGTGTAGGTAGAACTATGATATAATTGACCGGGAGGTAGTCAAGGATTTCTACCAGGGAGGGAAGGGAGAAAATGGCTGGTCAGAAGAGTGGGGTCTTTGTAGAGACATGCTACTCACTAAATACCATGTTTGCACTGTGTTGGAGAGGTCAACGACTTCCTCTGAGCAACTTTCCTGGACCATGTGAATGGCTGAAGTTGGTTGGTATGAATGGTGCCAGTTCCTCCTTGGCAATAGCAAAATCAGCCTCAATCCCCTGCTATTATAAAAGACTAGTACTACTGAAGGTGTTGGAATGCTGAGTTATAGGACTCACTTTATTCTCCCTTTTTTCAGCATTGCCTGATGCATGGGCTTCAAAAGAACTGCTGGATCATGGTGAGGTCATATTAGAAATTTCAAGACTAAATTCCAATGCCTATCAAATATCAGAAATCAGTTTCTTAAATAACTAAACACTCAGAAGGCCCTGTTTGATGATGCAGAGATTTAGAAGAGGGGAATGAACAGGGAAGCAGGAACTTTCACCTTGTTATCTGTTGATGTTGGCTATGACTCATGAATTCAGAGAATGATACGTATGAAGGTGCCCCCAGAAATTACACCCGAAGAAACTAAAGACAAGAGGGTATTTACTTATTTTCAAGGATCTGAGAGAGACTTCATAATGGAATTAGAAGGAAACCTCAATACCCCTATCTGCTAGCCAGTGCTCTTTCTTCTGCACTAGTCTCTGATCTTCAAGCATCATCATGTTTATAAACAGTTGAAATTTATCACTTTCGGGGAGAAAGGAAGGTAGAGGGAGTGTTTAGATTTCTAGTTCACTAGCTCATATAGTTTAGCTGAGAGTCCCTTTGGTCTTATTTAAAATTGTGAGGTTGACCTACTTCTTTTACATTCTTTCATAGGCTTTAATCACCATTTGTTGGTAGCATGTTAAAATAAAAAGCACCCATTTTCCAACTGTCTAAAAAGATTTAGTAAACATGGAAACTGAGCTTTACAGAAGGCAATGGCAAATCTTTTCTCTCTTGACTGGAAACGAATCCAAGATTGTAGATGAGTATATTTGACATATAGAATATTATAGGGAAAATGTTATAAGACTACATACATTCCCAAGGGTAGTTTAAATATACTTGATATTATACATTGAGATTCTAAATCTAATTTTTAAATTCTAAATATCCAAACCATAAATAAACTGTGTAAGCAGATAATAAGCTATATGCAACCTCAGTGTTGGCCTAAATTATTTGGGACGGCTTCATTGAGGAGGTGAGAATTATGAATCAAAGGTATAAAAGGAGTGAGGGATGTGCAGGGAGCTTTAAAAAAAAATAATACTGTTTTGTATCTCTTCCTAGATATAGCCTGTGTGTTATTCACTCAGTCATATCTGACTCTTTGTAACCTCATGGATCTATATTTTATTGTCATTATTTATAACCTACAGATATTCATAATTCTTGTCTATCTACTCAGTATTTTATCACTCAAAACAAAATAAAAAAGTAGAGAGAAGGAATTTTCAGTGGAAGAAAAAGGGGAAGTAGGCCTACGAATCAGCCATTTGAATCAAGGTGAGAACCTTGAAGTGGGGAAAACTGGGAAGGCAGAGATAAGTAAGAGAGAAGTCAGGGGAATTTGGCAGGTGAGGAGCCACACTGGGTATCAAACAACTATCTGAAAATGTCTTTTATATTTTTAGCTCTGAATTGAATGGTGGAATTGAATTGCAAGATTATATGTTAAGTAGGGAGTTATTAAACTATGTAAAGAGTCAAATAGTAAATATTTCAGTCTTTACAGGTCATACTATCACCATTGAAACTATTCAACTCTACTTTTGTAAAGTAGAAGTAGCCATACACAATATATGTAAAAAATGAGTATATCTGTGTTAAAAAAAACTGTGTTTTGAACACTAAAATTTGAAAACTTTTCATGTGCCATAAAATATTATTTTTTTTCTAAATGTTTAGAACAAGTCCTAGCTCACAGGTATAGACATGGGTCAGATTTGGCCCATAACCATAGTTTTCCTAATACTATGTTAAGTATCTATGAGATAATAGATTAAAATAAGTGAAACTGAGTATACATTTTTTAAAAATTTATTTATTTTTAAAAATTTATTTATTTATTTATTTATTTTNGTCGTGCCCCGACTCTTAGTGACCCCATGGACTGCAGCCTATCAGGCTCCTCTGTCCACGGGATTTTCCAGGCAAGAGTACTGGAGTGGGGTGCCATTGACTTCTCCGCTTTCTCTTTCTACTCAATAGCAAAAGAAAATTAATAATAATAACCCTAATAACCTGATTTAAAATGGACCAAAGACATTAATAGATATTTTTCTATTTTTTTGAAGGAATGCTACTTTTATTATTATTATTATTATTATTTTACTTTACAGTACTGTTAAAGATTTTAAAATGATCAAAAAGTATGCTCAACATCAATAATCATTTGCTAAATGCAAGTCAAAGCCACAATAAAATATCACTTATACCAGTAGGATGTCTTTTCCTTAATGAATTATCAGAATGGCTTAGTTAGAACAATTGTTGGCTTGTTGGAACAGCTTCTCTGACCCTCTCTCAAACCAAATCAAGGTTATATACATATTCTTTATGATTCTGTTGTTATCCTATTACTCAGGACATGTGCAATGGATCTGAATTTTGTAGTCTGAAACTCATAATTTGAGGGATCCTCTCTGGTGGCTCAGATGGTAAAGCGTCTGTCTACAATGCGGGAGACCTGGGTTCAATCCTTGGGTTGGGAAGATCCCCTGAAGAAGGAAATGGCAATCCACTCCAGTACTATTGCCTGGAAAATCCCATGGACAGAGGAGCTTGGCAGGCTACAGTCCATGGGGTCGCAAGGAGTCGGACACAACTGAGTGACTTCACTTTCACTTTCTTTAAGAGAAGAAATTGAAAAAATATATACAATTGAGTAAGGATTTTTGAAGTATTCCAGTTAATTTGTTCTTGCATCACAATATGCTGATGCATCTGATTTTTGGCATATCTTTCTCACTTGATAGTGAGTTCCTCCTGTACTTGAATTAAATCCTATTTTTCTCAGTCTCATACTCTGTACAGCATCTGGCACCACGGATGCTCAATACATACTTATGACCCAATCTGTTCACATCAATTTAATACTGAAAACTTTTGTACTGTATATTTCCCTCCCATAGTCTCTTCTCCTTTACATTGAGATGTGGCTTCTTATCTTTCCATGCCACCTATCTTATTCCTCTTCATGGAGATATGCCTTCTTATTGTCCTATGGTCCACATTCCCCACTACTGTTCCCAGCACTACGTGTTGAACCTCATTAGACTTTTCATTTAGCCAAATCACTTAGGATTCTTTTCTGCCTCTTTGCATTTCTATGTTTCTGCATTCACGACCTGGAAAATTTCTACGCATACTTCATGATCCATTTCAACTTTCATTTCCTTTTGGAAATACTCTTCAAGCTCTTCAGGCAGAGGGTCCTGCAGTTATTTTTCATTTCTGATGGCATACATCAGATCTTTCTGCCTGGTGCTTCCTGATGGCCTGATGTAGAAGTTGGTGTAGGTTGCAGACACTGAACAACATTCTTGGTTAGCCAGTCCCCTTCTGTTCACCTTTGTAGCCAGTGTCCATCATTCCCTGGTGGCTCAGATGGTAAAGCATCTGCGTGCAATACAGGAAACCCCTGGGTTCGATCCCTGGTTTGAGAAGATCTCCTGGAGAAGGAAATGGCAACCCTCTCCAACATTCCTGCCTGGAGAATCCCAGGGATGGAGGAGTCTGGTAGGCTACAGTCCATGGGGTCACAAAGAGTTGGACATGACTTAGCAACTTCACTTCACTTCAAATAAATTAATGCATGAATAAAAGATAAAGTTATTCTTGTTAATAATCTTCAAAAGGGGGAGATCTGCTATTCCAGAGCAAGAAGATATGAGGAAAGGAGGTGTTCCTACAGCCAAGAACCCTTTGTAGTACCAACTCTGTTCTAGTGAGAGTTCAAGTCCAACCAGGTGGCCTCATTCATATCCTGCTCTCCATTATCCAGTCACTATCTTGCTCCTGGCAGTGACCTAGGAGTTCCACTAAGCTTCTCTTCCTCTTTTCCCTCTGTCTACTCACAGCTCAGGACCTGATTGAAAGAAAAGGATAAAGAAGATGTGATACATATATACAATAGAATATTACTCAACCATAAAAGGAATGAAATAATGCCATTTGTAGCAACATGGATGGAACTAGAGATTCATTAGTGAAGTAAGCCAGATAAGGAAAGATAAATATCATATGATGTCATAGGTGGAATCTAAAAAAAATGATAAAAATGAATTTATATACAAAATAGAAATAGACCCATAGACATATAAAGCAAACTTATGGTTATCAAAGGAGAAAAGAGGGAGGGGATACATTAGGAGTTAGGGACAACACATTACTATATATAAGCAGACAATGAAGAAGGACCTACTATATAGCACAGGAAGCTATACTCAATATTTTGTAATAACCTACAAGAAAAATGACTCTGAAAAAGAATATAGATATAATATGAATCACTTTGCTATACACCTGAAACTAGAACAACATTTTAAATCAACTATATTTCAATTTATGAAAAATGGATTTGAACAGGCACTCAGGTCCTGGGACTCCTGCCCTGGCTATCCTACTGCTTCCTCTGGAGGGATGGTAAGGGGGAGCACAGAGGAAAGAGCCTCAGACCTTAAGGGAGGACACCAGCAATTAGTGTTTCTGCACATTGGACCCTACAAAACAACTTTTCCAGATTCAACAAGCTGTCATCAAATGCTGTTTTTTCAGCCCTTCATTGGTGCACTAATGAATGAGGAGCATTCTATTGATTGCAGTTCTTACTGCTGCTGTTTAAGCCTTGCCCAGCACAGGGAATTTGCATAATTTGAGGAGGGTTTCTGCTCCCAGAGGCCCTGGCTGCAAACCTATGTCCTCCAGGTCTCCTTGTTTCTGGCTGGTTCTTTGTGGCCAGGATATTAAAGGAAGCAGTAACATTGCAGACCAGAGACTGTAGGTGGTTGGGGCTCTCTACAGAACCCCTCTGGTCCAGGTTGAAGACCCCAACCTGGCTCCCAAGAAGTAATCTGCTTTCCCTGTCTTCCCTAAGTCTTCATCCTCAAAGTCTGGGTGTCTCAACTCTGCCTCGCACTGAGAATCACATTTCCTTCTTCAGACTGGTAGCTGCTTGGTGGAAATTTCTATTCTCTCCTTCTAGCAATCACATCACACAGGGAACCCGAATTGTACTTCCAAGGAGGGGATTGCAAGTCTTTGTGCTCACTGCCTCCTAGCTGTGTTGGAAGAACAGTTCTTGGGCTGCCAAGCCTGTCAGAAAGCAGGAGTATCACAGATACTAAGGGCACTTCTGAAGTCACCCCAGCTGTGGTGCCGATTTCAGAATAAAGGACCAGAGATGCCCTTGTGCTCAAACCACTGCTGTCCTTGCCTACCACGTGGCCTCTTGTCACTTGCTTCACGTTTTGCCACCTTTTTGATTCAAATGACCCTGATACAACTTAATCCTTTAATTAGACAATTAGCACATCTCCACTGAACAAGATTTGTCCTTGTTGGGCTGGAGAAGAAAACTGCACATCATGGGAAGAAGATGAAATGGTAACAGCATGTGGGAAGTGGTTTGCCTCTTTTTAAGGGGCAGTGGTGGGGCGGTCAGCTGCTCCCAGAGCTAGTCTTCCTGGCAGAGGCTGAGCTACAGTTCTTAACAGCTTGCAAATATGCTGATTTTTCGGGTGCTTGAAGTGGGGACAGGTTGGACTTCTCCTTGGGGGCTTGCCCCTCGGCCTTCCGTCTCTGTCATCCCCCCAGGTTTTTTAAATATCTACCACCACATAACATCAGCCATATAGGTTTCCTTCACGTTCATCCCCATGCTAAACCTTCCCTCCTCCTGGATGGCCCCTGCATTCAACTACTCACTTCCTTCTCCCTGGGCAAACCTCGTCCAGAACTGACAGCCACAGAGGTGTCAGAATACAGCTCCAAGGCAAGACATAATCACAGGGTGAAGACCCCCCACCTGCATGCTCCATGGGCTGGAGGGATGCTGACAATTACAGACCCTCAAGGCCTGAAGGAATCATCTTACCTAAATGCTTCCAGTGTGAAAAAGACTACTTTGGCATCTCTATCTGGGGCTTTAAGAGTTATTTTTGTCCTTGAAGTCTAATAGCTGGTTATTGGTAATTATAGGAAAAAAAACTGGAGTGGAAATAAAGGGTTCTTGGAAGATTTTTTTCTGGTTTCTAGTATTATATTTTGAATTTCCTATTCAGTTAGACACAACTCCTGAGACCGTGACCTCTATGATTACAGCAGAAAAAGGTCTCTATCATCCACAAGTCTATGATTTCCATTTTGTTTCTATCCCTCTAACTGGCATAATTTCTCTGGATACCGCAGAGAAGAGATGTTACCTAAATGCTTGTTTTGCAGGGTGCCATTTCCATGAGTCAAGTTCATTTGAGATAAGGGCACACAGGGCCCAGTAGATCGCCCTTCACTGATACCTTATTCAGAATGCTCAGAAGATTTGCTCTGTCAGATCTTCTCAGTGGCTCTCTACTGCCCACAGACCAAAACCCTCCTTTCTCTGCTGGATCTCCTGTTTCTTCTTCATTTCTGTCTTAGCCTTTCTTTTATTCACTTCTCCATTCATTTCATAAACATAGATTTACCATCTCTTCTGTACTGCAGAACCTTTCCTAGGTTCTGGAGATGTAAACAAAAATAATATTGACGTTTCTTCTTGTGTTCTCAAAGGTGAAATAATACAGTAGAAGATAAAGATATAAAGCAAAACCATAGGAAGTGTTAGCTGTGGCAGTGTGCCAGGAGTGGGGCTGGAGGGTAACCATAGAAGTTTCAGAGACAATGTAGCCCCAAAGTGTCACCACCAAGTGTGGATAAGCCTTGCCAACTAGAAGCAGTGTCCTGAATGAGGTCCCAGCTACATTGACCACAGCAGACTCAGGAAGCCAGAACACAGGCAGCTAGAAGCAAGAGTCCAGAGTGTGTAGAGCAACATATAGGGTATGAGAACTATCCCTGGATGTGTATGTGTGCATGTGTGCGCATGAGTGTATGTATGTAAGTGTGTGTGCGGTGGCGGGGGTGGGTTGACATGATTAAATCATCGCAGCCTTGGGGCAGAAGACTTTAGAGTCAGCCTGCTAAGGATATATGTATGTATGTATGAGTGTTTGTGTGTATTTAAAGCCAACGGACACAACTGAAGTGACTTAGCAGCAGCATCAAAGCCAATAATTGGATAAAAGACAATGCCTTAAATACCTGAAGAAGTAGTACCACTAGAAAAATCTTTGAAATATGAGAAACATGAACAGCTTAGAAGACATCTAGCCCATTGATTAAATCATGAAATATGCAGCCCCAAACTTCCTGACTCAACAGCCCTTCCTGCACACACAACAAGCTCAGACATCCCTGTAAACGCCACTAGTTATTTTTGAGAGTCCGTGCGAAGTGATTCCTGGGCTGGCAGAAATGTCTGGGCACCAAATGGCTCCTACCCCCGGGTCTGCCCTGCTTTAGTGTCTTTTGATGTGTGCTCACCCACTGTCCTGCCCATTCTAGGGGGACGCTAGCTTCAAAAGTCAGTGTCTGGGTGTTCTTGTTCTTCAGGCTTTGAAGAGGCAGACCTGAGACAGGGCCTACTCAGAGGTAGGAAGGTCTCCCCTGGTTCTGGGTTACATTAAGTCCAAAGGCAGATAATCCTAGGCTCTTCCTTAGATCCTGCAGCCACCTCTCCTCTTCCCTCAGCCAGGTGACCAGGACTTGGCTGGGGGTCAGATCATGGGAAGAAGCTATTTCTCCCCTCTGTCTCATTCCTGTTCCAACAAAATGCCTTGTGTCTTCCTAGTTAAACAAAGAGACTTCAGTTTGTTGCTTTTTATGATAGCAGTAAACACATCCTGTAACAGACATCAAAGACCCTGGCATCCACACATCAAGAGAAGGGGACACTACACCTGAGAGCTAACTGAGACCAGAAAACCCTAGCAGGAAGAATGCACAGAGACTCAAGTTGCAAAAGCCAGGATATAACTCCTGAAAGAAAAAAAAAAAAAAAGAAGAAGAAGAAGAAGATGTGGAAATGGTGGGAATGAGCTTAAAATGTATTGATCTGATCTCAACTTTTATAATTAGAGAGAAATGCAGATGCATATTTGGCAAGCTATTAGAACTAAAACCTATGATTTTTAATCACAAATTACCACAGGATGTATTAGCAGATAATCTGTATTGCAGAATCAAGGACAGAAAAACTGAAGCAGCAGCAAGAAAGCCAAAACAAGAGAAAACTTAAAATAAGATGAGAGTAGGGCAAGATACACGTTACTCCAATATTAATAAATGGCTTCACATCCAACATTTAAATTAATGGTTTTCATGTTGAGTTGATGATAAATCTAATAGACTCACCCAAACAAGATGGTGAGGAAAGAAAAATTAGACACAAACTTATGGATGAAGACTACAAGAGAACACAGAGAAAGGAAATTAGTCCAAGAAACATTAATATTGGTCTATACGGGCTTCCCAGGTGGCACTAGAGGTAAAGAACCTGCCTGCTGAAGCAGAGGATGTAATAGACACAGGTTCGATCCCTGGGTCAGGAAGATCTCCTGGAGAAGGCAATGGCAACCCACTCCAGTAGTCTTGCCTGGAGAATTCCACAGACAGAGGATTCTGATGGGCTAGGGTCCATAGGATCACAAAGAGTCAGACATGACTGAAGCGACTTAACAGATTTAATAAGTTATAGTAAAGGCACTAAATAATAGTCAAAGAAGGTTTACCAAGCATGAAATCATTACTTTGAAAGGAATTGACATAGTGTGAGGAAAGAGACAAACATCCTTTTGAGTCGAGTTTAGCTCTGAAAGGAAGAGAAATGATACTGTAAATATGGGAGATATTTGTCAAGGGAAGTTTTAAAATGTATACTTGAAGTTTTTAAAAACCACAGAGGTTTCATGTAGAACATCTGGAAAATATAGTAATGTAGAAGAAATCAAAGGTTACCTGCCACCTTGGAAGCCAAGGATAGCGGCTCCTTTAATAGTGTGTGGTCAGCTGTGGTCTTGGAGAAGACTCGCTCCCATACAAGGCCCTGGGGTGAGGAGGCAACAGGAAGGGAGGAGCTGAGGAGTGACCACTGTCACAATTATCCCCTCTTGCCTCTCCTGGACCACAGGGCCTAGGAACACCAGGGTTTTGCCCCCTACTTCTTTCTTTCCCCTGGAGTGCCCAGTATCACTGAGCAGGTGCTGAGCAGGAGCAGTGATGCAGCGAGGAAAAGAGAAAGGGAGAAAGAAAGCAGAATGATGTACGGAACTCTAACTTCATTTTTGAAAATATTTTTTTTAATTCTTTTTTTTTTAATTGGAGCATAGTTGCTGAACGAAAAATTTTATTTGAGTCAGTTTTGAGGATTGCAACCCAAGAAAAGCATCTCAAAAAGCTCTGAGAATTGTTCATCCTGTTAGAAGTCTAGGCACAGTTACATAAATTTTTTTGAGACAGAGGGCTGTACATCAACTGTCTCATTATTGAGAGTTTACATAATCTGTATCTAAACGTCATGCTGTTGCATCGTGTGATCCCTTACAAGATCTAACTTTACTTTTTAAGTTACAATTACATTGAAAACATTACATTGGAAAACATACAAAATTATCTGAGAAAAGAAGTCTTAGGATGCCGTGAAGACAAGGGAGAAAGAGACCGGGAAATGGAAAAAACCCAAGACCTCATTAGTGATTTTTCGGTCCCAATCTTTAGAAAAAGAAGACGAGCAGGTGGAGCAGGGAAAGAAGAGAGGGATTTGGAGATGGGCTTCCCAGAGTGAAGGGGGCGGGAGATAAATGAATGCTAAGGGGGCGGGAGATAAATGAACGCTGTACAAATGAGCAGATGGCACAGGGGAAGTGAAAGAAAGTGAAAGTCACTCAGTCATGTCCAACTCTTTGGCACACCTTGGACCCTCTGTACATTCTATGGAATTCTCCAGGCCAGAATACTGGAGTGGGTAGCCTTTCCCTTCTCCAGGGGATCTTCCCAACCCAGGGATCAAACCCAGGTCTTTCGTATTGCAGGTGGATTCTTTGCCAGCTGAGACACAAGAGAAGCTCAAGAATACTGGACTGGATAGCCTATCCTTTCTCCAGAGAATCNAATACTGGAGTGGGTAGCCTTTCCCTTCTCCAGGGGATCTTCCCAACCCAGGGATCAAACCCAGGTCTTTCGTATTGCAGGTGGATTCTTTGCCAGCTGAGACACAAGAGAAGCTCAAGAATACTGGACTGGATAGCCTATCCTTTCTCCAGAGAATCTTCCTCACCCAGAAATCAAACCAGGGTCTCCTGCATTGCAGGCAGATTCTTTACCAACTGAGCTATTGACTTAGCTTATAGAGGCTTCCCCTGTAGCTCAGTTGATAAAGCATCTGCCCACAATGTGGGAGACCTGGGTTCAATTTCTGGGCTGGGACATTCCCCTGGAGAAAGAAATGGCAACCCACTCTTGCCTGAAGAATCTCATGGACAGAGGAGCCTGACAGGCTACAGTTCATGGGATCACAAGAGGCAGATATGACTTAGCACTGTTTCTCCTTTCTTCTAATAAAACGAAACATTTAAGTAGCTCAATGTGGCATATGGGAACCGAGATCTATTCCTGGAAGGAAGAGACAATTTGCTGGGTATTGCACTTTAACCAGGGTGGATGGGTAGCCCCAAAGGTACCTTAAAGGTAAGCTTGCTTGATTTTAATGCTTCCATATTTGATTAGCACAAATCAATCCCCAGACCAAGGTCGCTTCACAGAGAAGACAGGGTAGTCATCAAGAGCCCACCAAATATGAATGAATGTTGAGTGAGGGGTGAGGATGATCCAGCACCATACCATGCAAGACATCCGTGTTCTATGAAGAATAAGGCAAATTTGAGTCTTTACATCAGGCTAGAGGTAGTTCACCAAATAGAGGGGAAAAGGGCCTTCTTAACTTATATCTTTTATGCCAACAATCATTTTACAATAGCAAACAGCCATGCTCCCTAATGAATCTCTGGGATTTAGAACAGAAAGTACAGAAGTAGGAAAAGTGGTAGGTGGGAGATCTGGCTTAAATGTGCTTTTGGCTGTGTCTTCCAGATAATTATAATGGAATCGACTTCTTCCCCACCTCTGCCTGTCATCCTCAGTATTAAATTATGATGACAGTGATTACTAATAATTATCACTTTCATATATTTGGCATTTTCAACTTTCTAAAGTACTTACACATGGATCTCTTCCCCATGAACCTAGGAGACAGAAAGTGTAAGCACCCCTCCACCTACCTTCAAAATGAGGACCAAGTTGAGGTTCCCTTGCCTTGAGTCATGCAACTGTTTACTGACCCTGGGCATCTAATGGTCTCTAGCTTATTCTCTTTATTGATCATTAGAAGGCAAGGTATTTCTTTTCCTACTCAAAGATAGTATGAATGCGCATATAGATATGTATATTCCATGCATCAAATTAGAGTATATTGCACTATTAGTTTAGAAATGATGAGCATTTCTAATTTCTCCTTCCTCTCTTCTGTCTGTCTCTGTCTCTCTCTTTCTCTCACACACAGACATACACATTCAGTCACTCATTTATGGATTTCAAAACATTTTCCAAATAACAAGACAATCTCTCCTTTGTCAGTTATGATGGCTAGAACTTTGGCAGGCTTGTCGCAGCTTTTTGCTTCGTTTGTGTATTACAGAGCAAAATCTGGGGATAGAACTAGGTATCAGCATTGCATTTAGGAAACTGGATATGCAAGAGTGTGCATGCGCCTTGGCCGACTGCTGATTATTCTCCATGATCTGGAGCTAATCCCAAGGATTAAGTGAGCATCTGCTCTTGGATGCTGACAGCCGGATGGGGCTAAGCCATAAACAGAGGAGGTGGATCAGCCTCAGGCAAACCAGCCAATGGGGAGAGGGCTGGGCTTTCTCCAGGGCCCTGGAGATTTGACCCTGGCTGATCTATCCCTGCCCTTCTGAGTCTTGCTTCATCCTGCCCCTCACCCAGGCTCTCAACCTGGACACTGAAGAGGGGCGATTAGGAGTCTGGGTCACACTGCTCAAGTCTGTACCTGCTCTGACAGCTCTATGTGCATTTTGTGACCTTGGGAAGATTGCCAGGGGCAGGAAGCTCAGCTCTTTTATCCCCGGAACGTGGATCGGGGCAGTAATCCACTCCTCAGAGTTATAGCTCAGGTTAGGTGAGCTGCTCCTCTCAGGGAGCCTTTGCTAGAATCGCTGCTCAGTCATCATATCCTGTGACTCCTCTCTCCTTTTGTCCCCTGCTCATCATTTCAGCTCAAGTGCCCCCTCCCACTATTCCAGGAGATACTGATTCTCCTTGTCCTCTACCACACATTACCTGGACCACTCTTCTTGACTTACACCTTGTTAGGGTCATGCGTTTATTTTTCTCTGCTTCATGGATCTGAGTCTGTGGGCATCTTCTGGGGGTGTGTCTATTTCAGATCTTAGTTTTCTATAGAAGCACACATACAGACACACACACATCAGGGAAGAAAGGGAAAGGAAGGATGGAGGGAGAAATGAATGGTGACATCGTCTTTGGTTTTTCTTTTTTTAAAAGATAACTTATTTACAGAGTTTTGTTGTTTTCTGTCAAACATCAACATGAATCAGTCATAAGTGTACAAATGTCCCCTGGCTCTTGAACCCCCCTCCTACCTCCCTCCCCACCGCATCCCTCTAGGTTTTAATCATTCCCAGTGTTAGTTTCTTTCCCACTCTTTATTCTCCTTAGACCAAGCAGTCTTCAGGAGCTACACAGAATAGCATGAACTCTGCAGAAAGTCAGAAGGCACTTTAATAGTCCAGCCTTTGGAGACAGAAAGACCCTAATTCTGTGATGTGACAAAAGTAGTTGTGGTAAAGCAGAGGCTCCCCAAATCTCGGGAAGCTGAGGACTCGCATCTCTCTCTCTCTTTTTTTCAGGCACAGAGCATATAAGACTAGTCCTTCAGCACTCTCCCAAGGTGCTTCCCCCAGACGCTGTCTCTTCTTGAGAATACTTCCTGAGATGGAACACAGGCATCATGCTGGAAAGGTGAAGTTCATCAAAAGTGATAGGAGTGTCTGGAGTTATGGGAGGGGCTGAGAAACACCAGCAACTGGGTCCAGGGTACCAGCAGGAGCACTGGCCTGACTCCCACGCACTGGGCCTGGCTCTGGAGGCCACAGATCTACCTGGAGGGTGGTGGGCAAGGAGCTTCAACTCTGCGGCCTCAGCACTTCTGGGAAAAGTAATAGCCTAGCATTACTTCCTTTTCCATGGGTATGGTCTTGATCCCTGTCTCCTCTCCAATGTCAAGAAACTCATTCCATAGTTCATCAGGCACTCTATCTATCAGATCTAGGCCCTTAAATCTATTTCTCACTTCCACTGTATAATCATAAGGGATTTGATATAGGTCATACCTGAATGATCTAGTGGTTTCCCCTACTTTCTTCAATTTGAGTCTGAATTTGGTAATAAGGAGTTCATGATCTGAGCCACAGTCAGCTCCTGGTCTTGTTTTTGTTGACTGTATAGAGCTTCTCCATCT
>SJYX01021869.1:0-11166 GCA_006410675.1 Oreotragus oreotragus
CATATACACATGCTACACACACACACACCACGTATACACATACTACACACACACCACACACATACCACCACACACCACACACACTACACACACACCACATACACCACATATCCACACACACACCACAGACACACTACATATACACACACCACACACACAGTACATACACCACATACACCACATATCCACACATCATACCATATCCACACACACACATGCCACACACACACCACATATACACACACCACAAACACACATTATACACACACCACACACACTACATATCCACACACCACATACACCACATATCCACACACCACATACACATACCACATACACATACCACACACACCACACACACATACACCACACACACACACACATCACACACGCACACACACACATACACACACACAGCACACACCACATACACACACCACACACACATCACACACATTACACACACACACATACTATGTTCTGCTTTCCATGGCATGAGGTTGGCTCTGGCTGGATCAGCTGGGTTTTCTGAGGCAGTTAACCAAGAGTCTACAATACTTTCCCCCTCGATTTAAATTCAAGATGAGCAAACAAGCACTCCCTTTGAAGACAAAGAGTTGAGAGCTGACATTGATGCAGAACAGCAAGCTTCTGAACCAGAGTGGGCGGTGGGTGTCTCCCTGAGCCTGGCAGAGAACGTTTTTCCATCTTGAGGCTGAGTTTCGAGCTTTTTTTTCTCTTCTCAGTTGTTATTTATTTATTTGGCTGTGCCACGTCTTAGTTGCGGCAGGCAGGATCTAGCTCTCTGACCACGAATGGAACCCAGGTCCCCTGCACTGGCAGCACAGAGTCTTAGCCACTGGACCACCAGGGAAGTTCCTCTAAGCGTCGTTAGCATGTCTAATGTAATTATTAGCATTCCTCTAAGCACTGTCAACATAGCCCTGGCCCCACTTCTGATTCCAGACAGGGAACTCCTTGAAGACATGGCACATTTTGCTCTCAACCTTTAACATTTCCAGTCCCTCAGGGTAAAACCCCAATTCCTCAGGGCCTGCGATATACGATGCCCATACCACATGGCGTGTCTGGTCCCCTCTCTCCCTTCCCCAAAACATATGCCCCAGACTCTAGGATGCTTCTTCTTTTTTGTTTTTTTTTTTTTTTAGAAAAAATCATTTTATTCTAATCAATTCACAAACAATAACATGAGAAAAGCACTCTTCAGAGGCCACAGCTGCCTCTTCTGCCCAATCCCAAACTCAACACCATCTCAATGAACTTCTGTATAGTGACAATGCCCTCTTCCACTACAGTCGTGAATCATAAAAGCTATTAATGATTAAGGAGAGGTTTAACAGGTGGTCTCACACTTCACATCTTCACTAATTATATTTTAAATGCTAAATCAACATGGTCACACGAGGTGACTTTTCATGTCTTCAATTGGAACTTCTTGATTAAGCTAATCCGTTGGCCAATCTGCACTATTTCAGCACCTCGCTGAAACCCTCGCAAAGTTTAAGGTCACCCCAGCTCTGGGCACACTCCAAAAACTGTTTCACCTCGTAGAAGCAGGGGCCATTCTGCAGCAGTTGTGCCGGCTGGGTTCCCTGAGGCTCTTGGTAAGTGACGACAGGACTTGAGGATTCAGCACTGCCTCCTCTGCTGAAGCCCCCATTGATGGTGCGTCTCAGAGTGTGGCTGATGGCAGAATCCACAGCCATGCCTGCAGCAGTGGTTGCCAGCTGGGCCATCAGACCTGGCTGCCGGGGAGCAGCAGCAGGGGAGCTGACGGCAGACGGTGGAGCCACTGCTGGTGGCTGAACTGCGGGCGCTGGCCTGGGCGCCACTCTCATCTGAGGCGCGCGGCTGGCAGGAGGGGCCATGCGGGAAGTGTGGCTTCGGCTTCCACGAGGCATCTTGACTGCACTGCTAAGCGACGTCGACCTAGGATGCTTCTTGAAACTGTCAGGCACACTGCGCCTCCTGCCTTGGTCTTGCTGTTCCCTCAGCCTCGATCCCCTCCCTGAGGATACTTCCTTCCCTGAGCCTTGCTCTAAAGGACCTTTATCGCCTTCTCCCCTCGATGTGTGGTCCAGCCCAGCCCACGCATCCTTGCAGCTGTCCTGTGCTGTCCCCTCATTGCGTTCCTCAGTAGCTGACGTGAGGTACGTTGATTTTTCTGGTCTCTGTCTCCATCCACTTGAATGTGAACTTCACGGGGAGCGTGGCTGGTCCTTCTGTTTGCCACTATATCTCCAGGGTCTAGATCATGCCCATGTGGGTGTTAATACTTATTTGCTGAAACAGAAACGAAGGCTCAGTACATATGGATGAATGAGTGACCTACATCAGAAGCCTCTCAGGACAGCTGGGCCCTTGGATGAAAGACTGTCCAGGGAGGGAGAGTAGGGGGAGCACATGGTCCCCCTGGTCCCTGGAGGGTGGGTGGCCGCCTGCTAGCCAGGCAGGACACATAGAGTAGGGAGGGCTGGTGTGTGGAGGTGGGGCACTCCCTTGGAGGTCGTGCTGGGCGTGTCCAGATGTGAGGGGGCCCTGGTCAGCAGCCAGCCATTGCTGCCCTTCCCTTCCTGTCCAATGAGTCAGCCTGCCGGGAAACACACTAGGGAAGTGGCCCTGTCAGGAGTACAACGGGGCCAGGGGTCAACAAAATAAGAACCCGCTCACCCACCTCGCCCTCTGCCGGTAAGAAGGAGCCGCCGCCCACCCTCACCTCCATCTCAGACTGCTGGCCCCAGAAAGAGAGAATGCAAGCCTGGTGTCTAAGCCCCCAGCCTGTGGGCCTGTGTGACAAACCCAGGAAACAAAGGCGGGACCTCCTGATCTCTGATGCTCCTCTCTTGGTTCCTTGATTTCTGGAGCTCAGGCTGGAAGGGGAGGGAGAGCTGCCTATGAACTCTGCCACTTCAGGCTTTCTTCATCTGTTGTCCTGTGTCCCCTCTCCATCCCCTTCTCCCCATCTCATCACAGGGATTGCTTCCTGTTTCAGTATTTATCGCCTGCACTAGACTGTAGGTCCTTTGTGCTCACTTGATTCTGTCCTCAGTGCTTGGCCCCCTGGAGGTGCTCAGCACACGTTGGTAAATGAATGAATATATGAAGGAAGGAATGAATTTCATCCCCTTGGGCTGATTAAGAGGCTCTGACAAAAGTCTGTGCTTATAATTTCAAGTTGCGGTGCTCAAGAAGACTCTTAAGAGTCCCTCAGACTACAAGGAGATCAAACCAGTCAATCCTGAAAGAAATCAGTCCTGAATATTCATTGGAAGGACTGATGCTGAAGCTGAAGTTCCAATACTTTGGCCACCTGATGAGAAGAATTGAATCATTGGGAAAGACCCTACCTTGATTTCTGGAGCTCAGGCTGGAAGGGGAGGGAGAGCTGCCTATGAACTCTGCCACTTCAGGCTTTCTTCATCTGTTGTCCTGTGTCCCCTCTCCATCCCCTTCTCCCCATCTCATCACAGGGATTGCTTCCTGTTTCAGTATTTATCGCCTGCACTAGACTGTAGGTCCTTTGTGCTCACTTGATTCTGTCCTCAGTGCTTGGCCCCCTGGAGGTGCTCAGCACACGTTGGTAAATGAATGAATATATGAAGGAAGGAATGAATTTCATCCCCTTGGGCTGATTAAGAGGCTCTGACAAAAGTCTGTGCTTATAATTTCAAGTTGCGGTGCTCAAGAAGACTCTTAAGAGTCCCTCAGACTACAAGGAGATCAAACCAGTCAATCCTGAAAGAAATCAGTCCTGAATATTCATTGGAAGGACTGATGCTGAAGCTGAAGTTCCAATACTTTGGCCACCTGATGAGAAGAATTGAATCATTTGGAAAGACCCTGATGCTGGGAAAGAGTAAAGGCAAAAGGAGAAGCAGGCAGCAGAGGATGAGATGGTTAGACAGCATCACCAACTGAATGGACATGAATCTGAGCAAATTCAGGAGACAGTGAAGGGCAGGGAAGCCTGGTAGGCTGCAGTCCATGGGGTCACAAAGAATCAGACAGGATTTAATGACTGAACCACAGCAAATAATAATAAGCAGGGGCAGCAGATTCCCCCTCAAGACCCCCCAGTAGAGAGTCACGTGGGATACTCTGGAGAAAGCCCTGCAGAGGCTGCCTGAATAGCCCTGGAGCCCTGGGGGCAGGGCAGGGAGCCCGATGGATGACAGGTCCACACAACTCACACCTAGCACTTGTCCAGCAATAGAAAGGCCAAGAAGAAAGTCTTCTCTTGGTCTATGAGTCTGAGCCTGGACCTGGATTGGGAGAGTAAAACGTGGGGGGATATTGGAGTACGTGTTCCTTTTTCTCTTACCTCTGCCCATTCTGCTTCTCTGTTGTGGACCCAAAACAGGGTAGGGAATGAGAAGGAGACAAGTCTCCTCCTCCTCACTCATAGATTCAGTGACTATTGAAGGTCCGATAATGTGTCTGATAGCGCGATTGGGTCAAGGATGGAGAGATGAGTAAACTCAGGCCCCGGGCAGCTCACAGCTGGACAGGGAGATGGACAAGTAAACAGTCGTAGGTCAAGGTCATGGTGGCTCTGATGGGCTCTATGTAGTGCTGTGTGAAGAGAGGAGATACTCTGAGTGAGGGACTTGGTCCAGTCCGAATGGAGGAAGGGCCACCAGAAAAAGGCCTCCATGATTGCTGCATAGCAAGCTGTAAAATCTGTATATTTCCAATTCAAGTTCAGGACTGTAAAGTTAAAAAAAAATTATTTTATTTTATTTTATTTTAAATTAAATGTTTTTATTGAAGTATAGTTGCTTTATGATGTTATGTTAGTTTAGGATTGTGAAGTTTTTACTCAGCTTCCCCTGTCTTGAAAATACTCAAGTATCCTTGGAGATTATTTTTTTTGTTTGTTTGTTTTGATTTTTGGTTGCACTGAGAGGCTTGTGGGATCTTAGTTTGCTGACCAGGGATCCAACCCATGACCCCTGCATTGGAAGTGCAGAGTCCTTGCCACTGGACTGCCAGGGAATTCCAAGATTGTGGTTTAGACACTGATAGGGAGAAATTGTTATCTGGTGGAGGAGGTTCAGAGAAGCAGAGACAAAACCGCTGGACTCAGATGAGGTCAGTGACTGTTTAATTCATTTTTACACATGTGCACAGAAGCTCCAATGCTTTGGCCACCTGATGTGAAGAGCCAATTCATTGGGAAAGACCCTGATGTTGGGAGAGATTGAAAGCAGGAGGAGAAGGGGGCGACAGAGGATGAGATGGTTGAATGGCATCACCGCCTCAATGGACATGAGTTTGAGCAAGCTCTGGGAGATAATGAAGGACAGGGAAGCCTGGTGTGCTGCAGTCCACGGGGTGACAAAGAGTCGGATACAACTTAGTGACTGAATAAGAGTAAGCCCACCTAGCCTCCTTTGGATAAAATGGTATCTTGAATTTCCTTCAAGATTCTCCCTCCCCACCCTCTGCCCTTTTGCTTTGGGTAAGATTGACCCATCTCTACAACTCAGCCCCACTGACCAAAGGTCCCTTGGCTCACCAAAACCACAGCAATGAGTCTGGGGCAGTGGGGTTGGGCTTCAAGTAGAGCAGAGAGACTTCAGCTGAGGTTTCCAGGGGGAGACCCAGGGTTTCTTCCCTGATGGGCTTGAACCTGGATGCATTAAACACTGGGACCACGGTCCTGCCTTGTTATCATCAATGGTGGCCTGAGGGGATGGCAGCTGAGAAATGGAGAGAAACCAGGCCTTTGAGGAGCATAAGCCCCGGGGCAGCCGACACCGGAAGGCAGCCCAGCCAGACTCCTGGATTTCGCTTAAGTGAGCTCCCATTTGGTTTCGGTTTCTCCTTTATTTGTTTAGGTTTCGGCCACTTGCCACTGAGAGAGCCCTACATGGAGCGATGGTCACCGTCAAATTCTGTCCCATCTTCTAGCTCTCCTCGGGGACGGCGCCTCGGGTAGAAAGCATGACGGTGTTCAGCCAGAGCACTGTGAGCTAGCACTTCTGTCTCGGACCCCTGTTTGTAAAACAAACTTTAGTTATCCTTGTATTTTACTCTCCTTGAGGGCAAAAGCTGAGATGGTTTTGTTTGCTTTGTAGAACCACAGAGACTTGCCAAAGTCCCTCAAAGAGACTGACTGTTCTTTGTGCGTATTCTCTCCATACGGTGAAGGAAGACAGAGGCTCAGAGATGAAGCGTCCAGCCCAGGCAGACGTGGATGCAGGAGTCTAGTGTCTGGGCTCAGCTGAGGCCAGCGGTGAAGCCTCTTGGCTTTAAGATGAAGAATAAGTACTGGCCTGGGACCAGCTCTGTCACTGACCTGCTGGGTAACTTGAGGTCACTTCAGCCCTTGGGCCTCAGTTTCCATATCATTCAAATGGGGCCACAACCTTCATCTGCAGGAACCAGCATGTTGTGTGTACAAGTTTGCTCAAGAGCACACAGAGTCTCCCAGCGCCCTTGCTGCTTCTTAGGGAGTCAGAAAGCTTGGGGGCTGGAGGGCTCCCTCAGCCCCTTCATCCACCTGGGACCTTTGATTCCCAGGATGCGAAGTGTTGCAGGCACACCCTAACTGGCCCAGTGCAGACCTCTGTCCCCACCCCCCACTCCACTCTGGTCTGAACAGCAAGTGCCCCCCAGGGTTGCTCATGGACAGACAAGGCCCAGAAACGCCAAGGGGTGCGCTCAGGGCCCTGCTGGCCTGGCCACTCTGAGGTGGCCTTGCTGCTGTAGGCTGGGGGCGCTGGAGGCCCAGGCTCCCTGCCGTTTCTTTGGCAGTAGTGCAGTGATGCGTCCTAGGGGAGGGGGGACCTGAAGGGGAGGCACGATCGCTGTGTGTTTTGCTGGACCTGCGCCCTGAGTGGCTCTTCCGGGCATTGTGCTCAGGATGCTTTTGTAGCCCTTTGGAGATGCAGCAACACCCTGTATGTACTTCCCCACATTCCAAGGAGGCCCACAGTGTGGTCACTGAATGGAGTTCTCCCGGACCCTCCTTCCTCCCCCTCCCCTGGACTCCACCCTCTTCATGGTGTTGTAGCCACACGTTCCAGGAAACAAAGTCACTCAGAAGGACGATGCAGACAGTGAAGAGTAGTTTATTACATCAGCGGGCCCAAGGCAGAGTCTCCTCCGCCAAGGACCCCAATCAGCATTTGTGAAAACTTTATATACCCTAAGTGTACGTGCCTAAATCCACCTCCCCAAATTCCCTGAAACTAGTCTGAACAAAGGAAGAGAAGGATACAATCAAAGTTAACCCGTGATTCATGTGCCTTAAGCCTAGGTAGTTAACAGTGGACAATTATCAATAGGCCTGTGGTCATACCCCAATAAGCATAATAGAACTATTTGGTTACATAGATAATTAGGGTATTCTTTTAGGCAATGGAGAGTCTAGGTATTAGCCCTGGGGTTCTTCCATCCAGGGGTCTGGTTTTCTAGTTGGTATGTCGTTTCCATAGATACTGGGCATATAGCTCAAAGTCCACAGTCCGGCCCAAGATGGAGTCCTTCTTTCAAGATGGAGCCTGTTCTGTCCGTTTCCTCCTTCAATGGAAGAGACTTCCAGCCACCCAGCTGTCCCCATGACTGGCAGCCATGCTCCAGAAGTCCTTAGATCTTGGCCACACAGAAGATCAACAGCACAGGGAATGTTTTCTGACTTAGATACTGCTTAAGAGCTTTACAGACTAACCAACAGTTTCATGAAATAGATGCCCTAGTTATCAGTTCAGTTCAGTCGCTCAGTCGTGTCCGACTCTTTGTGACCTCATGAACGGCAGCATGCCAGGCCTCCCTGTTCATCACCAACTCCTGGAGTTTATTCAAACTCACGTCCTTTGAGTTGGTGATGCCATCCAACCATTCCATCCTTTGTCATCCTTCTCCTCCTGCCTTCAATCTTTCCCAGCATCCGGGTCTTTCCAAATGAGTCAGTTCTTTGCATCAGGTGGCCAAAGTATTGGACTTTCAGCTTCAGCATCAGTCCTTTCAGTGAATATTCAGAACTGATGTCCTTTAGGATGGATTGTTTGGATCTTCTTGCAATCCAAGAGACTCTTAAGAGCCTTCTCCAACACCACAGTTCAAAAGCATCAATTCTTCTTCGGCACTCAGCTTTCTTTATCAGCCTTTTTCATAAATATGAAGGAAACAGAAGCTTAGAGGGGTTCAGTAACCAGTCCTCCACCCCTACTCCAGGACACAGCAGATGTGAGTGGCAGAGCCAGTTTTCAGAGTTCATGTGTCTGAGGCAAGAGCCTGTGTTTTCAGCTGCCTATTGCCCTGTCCTCTAGTTAAGTCTGGTACTTTGTGCTTCAGAGGTGAGTGAAGATGAAACAGAGTTCATGAGTCATTTTTTATAATAAACTTTTAGCTTTGGATTCGCAGAATTACTGCGAATACTACAGAGATAGTACAGAGAATTCCGATATAATCAACACCCAGTTTCCCTGATTGCTGCTGCTGCTGCTGCTAAGTCGCTTCAGTCGTGTCCGACTCTGTGCGACCCCATAGACGGCAGCCCACCAGGCTCCCCCGTCCCTGGGATTCTCCAGGCAAGACCACTGGAGTGGGTTGCCATTTCCTTCTCCAATTCACGTAAGTGAAAAGTGAACGTGAAGTCGCTCAGTCGTATCTGACTCTTAGTGACCCCATGGATTGCAGCCTACCAGATTATTGACACCTTATGTTAATAGATATACAGGTTGCTATTGATGAAGCCATTTAAGTACATTGTCAGTTCTATCCCAGGCAAGAATATTGGAGTGGGTTGCCATTTCCTTCTCAGATAGTTTATTCAGAGTTCTTTATTTTTATTGTTATTTTTTAAAGTTTACTTTTTTCATGTGATCATCTTTTTCTACCAGATAATCTGCATTTTACGTTTTCAATTTAATTTAATTTTTAATTTTATTTTTGGCCACACAGGATGTGGGATCTTAGTATGGAAGGGAAGATGGTGGAGGGGCAGGTGTGAGGGCTCAAGTGGTGTCCCGGAGGAGACTACAGGGACACCTAACTGTCCTTCGCTTGGTGTGTTTGCTTATTTTTGGTCGTATCTTGTGGCATTTGGCATCTTCGTGCCTTGACCAGTGATCAAACCTGCATCCCCTGAACTGGAATTTTAACCACTGGACTGCAGGGAAGTCCTAAGAGTTTTTTTTTTTTTTTTTTTTAATCTAATGTTCCTTCTCTGTTATAGGATCTCATCTCGGACCCCACATTACATTTAGTCATACTGTCTCTTTTGGCTTTGAGAATGTTAATGTCCTCGGTAGGGAGGCCAGAGGTCCCCAAGTGGCAGGAGGAAATAAAACTGCTAGTGGCAGACATTTTTTTTTTTCTCTTCTAATCCTGTGTTGTCATGGAACACCTGGTCCCACCTGAATTCAGCTTTATCTCAAAGCTTGAGCTAACAATGGCAACCCACTCCAGTATCCTTGCCTGGAGAATCCCATGGATGGAAGAGCCTGGTGGGCTACAGTCCAGGGGGTCGCAAAGAGTCAGACACGACTGAGCGACTGAGCGAGCTCACTTCACTTCACTTTTTTTGAGCTAACCACTGTGCTTTTCTTATGGATATGTTTTCTTAAGCTATGCTAATGAACTATGTATTTGCCAGGAAATCTGCCTTTCTTCAAGATTCAAGTCCATTGTTTTATGGCCTGGGGATGACTCACCTTGTGTCAGTGCTATCTCAGAATGCATGTTGTGGGTGAGGGGCCTGGTGCAACTCCCAGTTTTGAGATCTTTCCTTTCTCTAATTAGCAGCTTGCTAATAGGCAACCCACTGCAGTATTCTTGCCTGGAGAATCCCATAAAATGTAACCTGTCAGGCCCCTCTGTCTACGGGGTTGCAAGAGTTGGACACAACTTAGCGACTCAACCACCAATAGATATATAACTCCTTGCTAAAACCTAGCAAGGGGGCACTCTTTCCGTCCCCTTCTGATGTCTATGTCAGAAACTTCCTCTATCTCTTTTATACTTCAATAAAACTTTATTACCCAAAACACTCTGAGAGATCAAGCCTCATCACTGGTCCTGGATTGAATTCCTCTCCTCCGGAGGCCATGAATCCCGGCATTGTTCACAGTTTGTTCAGTCAGTTCAGTCCTGTCTGACTCTTTGCGACCCCATGAACAGCAGCACGTCAGGCTTCCCTGTATATCACCAACTCCCGGAGCTTGCTCCAGTTCATGTCTGTTGAGTCAGTGATGCCATCCAACCATCTCATCCTCTGTCAACCTCTTCTCCTCTTGACTTCAATCTTTACCAGCAGCAGGGTCTTTTCAGATGAGTCAGTTCTTCCCATCAGGTGGCCTATGGGAGTTTCAACTTCAGCATCAGTCCTTCCAATGAACACCCAGGACTGATCTCCTTTAGGATGGACTGGTTGGATCTCCTTGCAGTCCAAGGGATTCTCAAGAGTCTTCTCTAACACCACAGTTCAAAAGCATCAATTCTTCAGTGCTCAGCTTTCTTTATGGCCCAACTCTCACATCCATACATGACTACTGGAAAAACCATAGCTTTGACTAGACAGACTTATGTTGGTGAAGTAATGTCTCTGCTTGTTAATATGCTGTCTAGGTTGGTCATAACTTTTCTGCCGAGGAATTAGCGTCTTTTGATTTCATGGCTGCAGTTACCATTAGCAGTGATTTTGAAGCCCCCAAAAGGAAAAGGAACACGTCAAGGCTGTATATTGTCTCCCTGCTTATTTAACTTCTATGCAGAGTACACCACGAGAAATGCTGGGCTGGAAGAAGCACAAGCGGGAATCAAGATTGCTGGGAGAAACATCAATAACCTCAGATATGCAGATGACACCACCCTTATGGCAGAAAGTGAAGAAGAACTAAAGAGCTTCTTGATGAAAGTGAAAGAGGAGAGTGAAAAGGTTGGCTTAAAGCTCAACATTCAGAAAACTAAGATCATGGCATCTGGTCCCATCACTTCATGGGAAATAGATGGGGAAACAGTGGCCAACTTTATTTTTGGGGGCTCCAAAATCACTGCAGATGGTGACTGCAGCCATGAAATTAAAAGACGCTTACTCCTTGGAAGGAAAGTTATGACCAACCTAAACAGCATATGAAAAAGCAGAGACATTACTTTGCCAACAAACGTCCATCTAGTCAAAGCTATGGTTTTTCCAGT
>SJYX01021869.1:12220-31616 GCA_006410675.1 Oreotragus oreotragus
TTTTTTTTTTTTTTTTTAATTTAATCATTTATTTGGCTGCACCAGATCTTAGTTGCAGCATGTGGGATCTAGTTCTCTGACCAGGGATTGAACTCGGGGCCCCTGCTTTGGAAGCACAGAGTCTTAGCCATTGGACCACCAGGGAAGGCCCATGGAGAAGACTCTTGAGAGTCTCTTGGACTGCAAGGAGATCCAACCAGTCCATCTTAAAGGAGATCAGTCCTGGGTGTTCATTGGAAGGACTGATGTTGAAGCTGAAACTCCAATACTTTGGCCACCTGATGTGAAGAGCTGACTCATTTGAAAAGATCCTGATGCTGGGAAAGATTGAGGGCAGGAGGAGAAGGGGATGACAGAGGATGAGATGGTTGGATGGCATCACCGACTCAATGGACATGGGTTTGGGTGAACTTTGGGAGTTGGTGATGGACAGGGAGGCCTGGTGTGCTGTGGTTCATGGGGTTGCAAAGAGTTGGGACATGACAGCGACTGACTGAACTGAAAATAAAGTCTCTCACTGTTTCCATTGTTTCCCCATCTATTTGCCATGAAGTAACTTATATGCAGGGTACATCATGAGAAGCGCTGGACTGGAAGAAACACAAGCTGGAATCAAGATTGTCAGGAGAAATATCAATCACCTCAGATATGCAGATGACACCACCTTTATGGCAGAAAGTGANGAATGAGATGGCTGGATGGCATCACAGACTCCATGGATGTGAGTCTGAGTGAACTCCGAGAGATGGTAATGAACAGGGAGGCCTGGCGTGCTGCCATTCATGGGGTCGCAAAGAGTCGGACACGACTGAGCAACTGAACGGAACTGAACTGAACTGAACTGATAAGACTGGATGCCATGATCATAGTTTCCTGAATGTTGAGTTCTAAACCAACTTTTCAGTCTCCTTTTTCACTTTCATCAAGAGGCTCTTTAGTTCCTCTTCACTCTCTGCTTAAGTATGGTGTCACCTGCATATCTGAGGAACTGAACTGATAAGACTGGATGCCATGATCATAGTTTCCTGAATGTTGAGTTCTAAACCAACTTTTCAGTCTCCTTTTTCACTTTCATCAAGAGGCTCTTTAGTTCCTCTTCACTCTCTGCTTAAGTATGGTGTCACCTGCATATCTGAGGTATTGATATTTCTCCCGGCAATCTTGATTCCAGCTTGTGCTTCATCTAGCCTGGCATTTCACATGATGTACTCTGCATAAAGTTAAATAAGCAGGGTGACAATATACAGCCTTGGCATACTCCTTTCCCAATTTGGAACCAGTCTGTTGTTCTGGGTCCAGTTCTAATTGTTGCTTCTTGAACTGCATATAGATTTCTCAGGAGGCAGGTCAGGTGGTCTGGTATTCCCATCTCTTGCAGAATTTTCCACAGTTTATTGTGATCCACACAGCCAAAGGCTTTGGCATAGTCAACAAAGCAGAAGTAAGGAAATGGCAACCCACTCCAGTATTCTTGTCTGGAGAATCCCATGGACGGAGGAGCCTGGTGGGCTATGTCCACGGGGTTGCAAAGAGTCGGACACGACTGAGAGACTTCACTTAGACTCACTTAGACTTAGATGTTTTTCTGGAACTTTCTTGCTTTTTTGATGATCCAGCAGATGTTGGCAACTAGATCTCTGGTTCCTCTGCCTTTTTTAATCCAGCTTGATCATATGGAAGTTCATGCTTCACGTACTCTTGAAGCCTGGCTTGGAGAATTTTGAGCATTACTTTACTAGCGTATGAGATGAGGGCAATTTTGCAGTACTTTGAACATTCTTTGGCATTGCCTTTCTTTGGGATTGGAATGAAAACTGATCTTTTCCAGTCCTGTGGCCAGTGCTGAGTTTTCCAAATTTGCTGACATGCTGAGTGCAGCACTTTAAAAGAATCATCTTTTAGAATTTGAAATAGCTCAACTGGGATTCCATCACCTCCACTAGCCTTGTTTGTAGTGATGCTTCCTAAGGCCCACTTCACTTTGCATTCCAGGATGTCTGGCTCTAGGTGAGCGATCACACCATCACAGTTATCTGGGTCATGAAGATCTTTTTTGTATAGTTTTTCTGTGTATTCTTGCCACCTCGTCTTAATTTCTTCTGCTTTTGTTAGGTTCATACCATTTCTGTCCTTTATTGTGCTCATCTTTGCATGAAATATTCCCTTGGTATCTCTAATTTTCTTGAAGAGATCTCTGGTCTTTCTCATTCTGTTGTTTCCCCCTATTTCTTTACATTGATCAATGAGGAATTCTCATGGCTTGTAGCAGCAAAATTTCAGCTTCTTCTGTGACAGTTTCTCAGACTTTCCTTGTTTTTGACAGCCTTGACAGTTTGGAGGGGTACTGATGGGGAATTTTGCAGAACGTTCCCTAATTGGGATTTGTCTGATATTTTTTGTCTCATAATTGGACTGGACGGAGGGAATTCACAGAGATCAAGCCCCATTTCCATCATATTTCAAGGGCACATGCTAACACTCTGACCCATGATGCTGATGTTGACCTTGATTGCCTGGCGAGGTAGTTTTTGTTGCTGTAATGTTCCTCTTCCCTTCCACAGCTTAGTGTACTTGAGTCATGCTTTGAGCACTAGGAGGAGAAGCAGCTGGCGACTCTCCTGGGAGCAGGGAGAAGGGAGAGAGGGCAGAGAAGCATAGTGGTGAGTCTCCTGAAGCAGAAATCTAGTTTGCATCTGGCCAGGAGGAGAAGCTGATGGGGCTTGATAGAAGAGAAGAGAGTCCAGGTCAGGATGTGGGCAAAAGCAGCCACTCAGCACAGTTCAGCGACAAGAGCGGGTCTAGGAATTACCCGGAGAGCCGGGCAAAATAAGCTTCACCCCTGGGCTCCCATCTTATTTTCACGGACTTCATCTCCCAATAAAGTGGGTTGCAGTCATCACAGAGACTTGCCCATGAACCTGAAAAAAGCTGCTGCTGAAGTTTGCTTTAAACTCCCTTCTTTCTCCCCACTGGACCACTTTGCCTGAGAGTTCAGAATAAGTGAGTGTTTGTTATAAGTCCTGAAGTTATTCTGAGGATCAACACTGTTAGATTGCATCATAATTTGGGGTTGAAAGTGTAAATTTTGCAATATAAATGTTTATTTTAAAAATAAAAAAAAATAGTAATTTATTTGGCTGTGCCGTGTCTTCACTGTGGCGTTGTCAATCTCCATTGCACACAGGGATCTTTTAGTTTTGGCATCAGGACTCTTAGCTGCAGCATGTGGGATCTAGTTCCCTGACTAGGGATAGAACTTGGGGCCCCTGAATTGGGCACATGGAGTCTTAGCCACTGGACCACCAAAGAAGTCCCCGATATGTAAATGTTTAAAACAGATCACACATTTCATAACTCTGTATGGGCATTTGCTCATTTTATAAAGTATATGTACCAGTAATCTCAAAAGATGGAAGTGGCCTGAGCCTCCTCTTGTGAGCTAGGAGAGACCCTGCATCCTTCCAGCACCAGAGGGCTGGTGAGGGATGGGCTGGGGGCCTGAGGAGACCAGAGGGCCGGTTGGACCAGGGCAGAGTTGGACTCAGTGGTCAAGACATGCATTTACATTCATCTGTCTATTTCAGGGTGTGAGCCAGGCAGATGGGGCAGAATTTGGATAGTGGATCTGAGAGAATTTGTTCCTAATGTTGGAAAGAATCTGGTAAGAATGAGCAATGCTTTGGTTTGAAGTGGCATCTGTGGTTTTCAGCACAGTTCCTAACACCTGTCCCTCTGCCTGATGTTACACTATTGGAGAGAAATACCTGTGGATGTTTGGGGTCTAGAAGTTACTTGGTACATGAAAATACCCCTAGGGTATGAAATGACTTTAGCTGTTGGCAACTAGTAGAGGAGGGCCATCAGCTTCTTCTTTTAATTTTTTTTTTTTTTTTTGATGTGGACCATGTTTGAAGTCTTTATTGAATTTGTTGCAAAACTGTTTCTGTTTTATGCTTTGAGTTTTTGACCATGAGGCATGTGGGATCTTAGTTCCCCGACCATGGATCGAACCAGTACCCTCTGCATTGGAGAGTGAAGTTTTCACCACTGGACCACTAGAGAAGTCTTGGCAATCAGCTTCTTGAAAAGAGCAAGGTCCTCCTGTGAGAGTGGGATCTAAGATGGAGTGTGGAGAGGGTGGAGGGCAGGGCAATCAGACCAAGGCTTCAAGACCAGGGTCCGGGGAGATGGGGTTGATGAGGGGAAGGAGTAGGCAGGCAACCAGGACCTACACAAATCTGTGGGAAGCAGTCCTGGTGACGCCCTATTTATAGTCGTATGAACTCAGATGAGTCACCTCTGAGATTCAGTTTCCCCACTTCCCTGGGGGGAGGTGTCAGATGGTCAGGATAGGAGCGCTTTCCTTGTCCTCCCATCACACACTCAGCACAACCACCACTATCGCCATTGGCAACAGAATGCGTAGTGTGCAGGAGCCCAGGGACTCTGGGCTCAGGACTTGGTCCCAGTTACAACTGTTATTAAAAAGCAGAGACATTACTTTGCCAACAAATGTCAATCTAGTCAAGGTTATAGTTTTTCAAGTAGTTATGTATGGATGTGGGAGTTGGACTATGAAGAAAGCTGAGTGCCGAAGAATTGATGCTTTTGAACTGTGGTGCTGGAGAAGACTCTTGAGAATCCCTTGGACTTCAAGGAGATCCAACCAGTCCATCCTAAAAGAGATCAGTCCTGAGTATTCATTGAAAGGACTGATGTTGAAGCTGATACTCCAATATTTTGGCCACCTGATGCTGAGAGCTGACTCATTTGAAAAGACCCTGATGCTGGGAAAGATTGAGGGCAGGAGGAGAAGGAGACAACAGAGGATGAGATGGTTGGATGGCATCACCGACTCAATGGGCATGAGTTTGAGTAAACTCTGGGAGTTGGTGATGGACAGGGAGGCCTGGCGTGCTGCGATTCATGGGGTCACAAAGAGTCGGACACAACTGAGCAAGTGAGCTGAATTGAACAACTGTTTTCATTCTACAACCCTGGGACATGGGTGCTGTTCCTGCCTTAATTTTAGATGGAGAGACAAAGCTTTTTAGAAGTTAAATAACACACCCAAGGTCACACACCAGGGACCCCTGTGTGACCTTCTGTGTGTGGGGGATTGGCCCCCACGGTGGGGTCAATCTTGGTCAGAGGTGGGCACCTTTTTCTGGAAAAAGTAACTATTTTAGGCTTTGTGGGTGACATAGAGTCTTCTATCCTCCTCCTCCTTCTCTCTTCCTTCCACCCTTACAGATGTACAAACCTTTCTCAGCTGGTGAGCTGTGCGCAGACAAGCCACTGGCTGGACTGGGCCTTCAGGCCCTAGTTTACTGACCCCTGCTAACATGTGAACAGAGATGCAAATGGCTGAAAAATGGTAACTTTTCAGTTTACAGAGCCAATCTCAGACCCACTCGAGACTTCCGGGCCTGGGAGGGAGGCAGGGTGACCTGTCTGTTCCTGGTGGACACCAGGTTTACTGGAGATCCAATGGGGTGTGGGCACCAGGACCCACAATCAGCTACTTGCCCTCTTTTGTCAGGTTGCCTTGGTGTCTGGTGCTGGGTGGAAGGTGCTGGAGCAGAGGGGGAGAGAAGGCCAGTGTCAGGGCATGGTGGGATGCTGCTGCCAGAGTGGGGGATGCCCCAGCCTGGCAGGAACCTGGGAAACCTCTTTGTTCCTCAGGGGTCTCTGGCCAGCCCAGTCAAAGAGGTGTGGGAAAGGAAGCTCTGGTGTAGACACACGAGTTGCTGTTTGTGTGCGTGGGGCTGGCCTACACGAGCCCCTGCAGATGCAGTATGGGAAGAGCTGCGGTCCTGGATCTGAGCGGCAGAGAAAGGGTTAACCCAGGCGCGCGGGTGGGTTCAAGTCCTGACACCAGTGCTGACCTGCTCTGTGACCCATCCAGATCTTCAGCCTCTCCGGCACTCCCTTTCCTCATCTATAAAGTGGAAACAGCAACATCCATTTCAGCAGGCTTGCAAGGTAACTATTCATCCAATGCTTCCAATCCAACGGCTGATCTTCACTATTGGCGGATTCCTAATTTTCAAACTTGCCTACTTGTATGTAATCCCTTGAATCCGTACTCAAAGTACTTTGAGGTCTTTGGAGCATGTGTGCCGAGCTGTGACTAGTGTGAGCTGTCAGAAAGTCACATTCCCAGCTGAATAAGGAGACGCTCAGTCTCCTTGTTTCCTCTCTTTGTGGTCTGCTTTGTGCCATGTCTTTCTCACGTTTGTGCTTTCCGTTGGTGATTTCGCTGTTTAAAATGACCCTCACTTAAAAAAAAAAAAAAAAGAACAATAAAAGAAACTCCCTAAAGGGCACCTAAGGGCTTCCCAGGTGGCAACAGTGGTAAGGAACCTGCCTGCCAATGCAGGGATGTAAGGAATGCAGGTTCAATCCCTACGCTGGGAAGATTCCCTGAGGAGGAAACGGCAGCCCACTCTAGTATATTCCTGTCTGGAGAGTCCCCATGGACAGAGGAGCCTGGCAGGCTGCAGTCCATGGTGTCGCACAGAGTCAGACAGACTGAAGCGACTTAGCACACAGGCAGATATTCTTTGACTCAGCCCTGTACAGGCCTCTGCTGTCAGGTTGCCTCCTCAGAGAGGCCTTCCTGACTACCGTCCATAAATACCACTCGCCCCCATCACTTGCTTCCCTTATCCTGTGTCCTCTTCCTAGTGCTGTCACCATTTGAATTAAGCTTGTTCCCCTGTGTCTTCATCAGCTTGGACTGCTCTAACAAATGCCCACAGACTGGGTAGCTTAAACAACAGACATTTATTTATCATAGTATTGGAGGCTGGGAGTCCAGGGTCAAGGTGCTGGGAGATTCAGCTGTCTTCCTCTCTTCTCATTGGACCCTCACAGGGCCTTCCTGGGAGCAGGCAGGTTGAGAAATCTCCCGGCTCCTCTGCTTTTTATCAGGGCACTAATCCCATCATGAGGGCCCCACCCTGTGACCCATTCTAGTTCTGATTACCTCTCAAAGGCTCCACCTCCAAACACCATTATCTGGGGTTTTACCAGGTGAAAATTAGGGTTTACCATATGAATTTGGGGTTTTCCAGGTGGCACAGTATAAAGAACATGCCTGCCAATGCAGGAGGCTTGGATTTGATCCCTGGGTTAGGAAGATCTTCTGGAAAAGGAAATGGCAACCCACTTCAGGTGTTCTTGTCTGGAGAATTCCATGGACAGAGGTGCCTGGAGGGTTACAGTCTATGGGGTTGCAAAGAGTTGGACATGACTGAGTATCACACATATGAATATTAAGGGGATATAAACACTTGTTCATCAGCTTCCTCCCTCACCAAGTGTAAGCTCTTGGAATGGTCTGTCTGACTCTTAGTGTCTCCATCACCTGCAATAATGCCAGCACACAGTAAGACTCAGCTGAGGCTCCCTGGATGGGGAGTAGAGAGTACTGATGGGTAGGTAGCAATAATAGCAGAACAGAGTAGCCTCTGCCTGGGGTTCAGGGAAGGCAAGGTGGATCTGAGCCCTGGAGGGTGGGATGGAAGGAGCAGGTGGGAGGGAGGGAGCAGGCAGGCAGGGGCTGGAGGGAGAGCGAATTCTATTAATATGGAACTTTGCCTGGGTGGTCAGAGGAGTAAGGCCAGGGAGGGAGGGAGAGAGGGCTCCGGCGGCGGGGGAGGGGCAGGAGGCAGGGGTGGTGGTGGGCGGGGCCAGAGGGGTGGAGCCATGAGCACTGCCTTTTCCATGCGACTGGCGCTGAGTCCCGGAGTCTGCTGGGCGCCCGCTGTCTGCTTCCAGGCCTGGTCACTTGTTTACTTGGCCAGTACTTTGGGTTGCCTTGGGCTTTTCTTGCTGAATTCCAGGGCAGGAGTTAAATAAATACTGGCTTCCAGATACGGGAACCAAAATCATGCAGGAAATGAAGTGGGGGAGAGGGCGAGGGCCAGTCCTGGGCTTCCCCTGCTAGGGGCCCCCAGGAGTGCATTCACGCCTGCCTGGCGCGTTTATTCCCAGCCCCCATGGGAAAGGAAGTGGGGCATCCTGTGTTTCCCAGTGGAAGCTTCTTGGTTTTTCTTTATAGCACCCATTAGTTCGTTCATAGACCTGAAAGAAGTGAAGTGAAAATCACTCAGCCGTGTCCTCTCTTTGCAACCCCAGAGGCTGTCCATGGAATTCTCCAGGCAAGAATACTCGAGTGGGAAGCCGTTCTGTTCTCCAGGGGATCTTCCCAACCCAGAGATGGAACCCCGGTCTCCTGCATTGCAGGCAGATTCTTTACCATCTGAGCCTCCAGGGAAGCCCTGGTAAGCACCACCTGCCACTAACAGCGGAGAAGGCGATGGCACCCACTCCAGTACTCTTGCCTGGAAAATCCCATGGGCGGAGGGGCCTGGTGGGCTGCAGTCCATGGGGTCGCTGAGAGCTGGACACGACTGAGCAACTTCACTTTCACTTTTCACTTTCCTGCATTGGAGAAGGAAATGGCAACCCACTCCAGGGTTCTTGCCTGGAGAATCCCAGGGACGGGGGAGCCTGGTGGGCTGCTGTCTATGGGTTCACACAGAGTCGGACACGACTGAAGCGACTTAGCAGCAGCAGCAGCAGCCACTAACAGGCTAAGGATCTAATGTTCATAGCAGCCCTGTTCTGTGATTCTGCTCTCTGAGCATGGTGAGATGTTAAAAGATTAACAGCTGGCTTTCACAGCCTCCACCAAGGCTGCATTTTCATGCTACTGATGTGATGTTACTGAAACCAGGTTTGTTTACACAACTCTCTGCAAACCAAGCACCGAGACATGGGGGTTGATAGCAGAGAAGGAGTTTATTCTCAAGGCAGCCAAGCCAGGAGAATAAGTCTCAGATCCACCTCCCCAAAGGTGAGCGGCTTGGGATATTTATGGGATAAAGAAGCAGCATGATCTTAGGTGTTGGGGAAAGGGGATGGAAGTTAGGGAAAAGGTAGGGTATCTGGTATTCTGTATAGGCAAATATGGGTTTCCCTGGTGGCTCAGTGGTAAAGAAGACACCTGCCCATGCAGGAGACACAGGAGGCAAGGGTTTGATCCCTGGATTGGGAAGATCCTGTAGAGCAGGAAATGGCAACCTCCTTTAGTGTTCTTGCCTGGAGAATCCCATGAACAGAGGAGCCTGGTGGGCGACACAGTTCATGGGGTCGAAATGAGTTGGACGCAACTTAGTGACCGAACAACAAACAAACGTAGGTGTATCTGGGTTATGTGCTTCTCCGTGGGATGCGTGTTCAAAAGTGGAGGTGCTTTAGCATGATCTGAGGGTGGAGTTTTCGGTCTTCTGACGTCAATATGTCATTCACTGGACATTTGTGCTAGTCCAGTTTTAGGGTCAGTGGGGTCAGTGGTCCCAACCAGTCTTAGCCGTCTTGAACTGGACAAGAACTGACTCCAAGTTTCTGAAAAACAACCTAAGCTTCCGTTACTATAACAACCCATACGTCAGAGGTACTGTCTAATAGGGGTGGTTAAGGAGTCTAGAGATATATTTATCTAGGCTATGTGAAACTTGGAGGGTAGGCAATTAAAGAAAGAAAACACAACTAAATCGAGCTTAATCAGTAAAGTCAGGTTACAAACAAGGATTTTAACAAGCTGTTCCCTTACCTGCTGTTCTGTAAGACAAGCTCAAGAATTTCTGCTAGTCACCAGTTTCTGTTAACCTGTGGTCTCAGTGTCACTGAGCGCAAAACTGGAGAGTTGTGTAGCACCGCACCACTCTATAGAATTCCCTCTGTACAGATATATGTTGATATGTACCTACTAATTTCAGTTCAGTTCAGTTCAGTCGCTCAGTCGAGAAAAGACTCTTGAGAGTCCCTTGGACTGCAAGGAGATCAAACCAGTCAATCCTAAAGGAAATCAACCTGAATATTCATTGGAAAGACCGATGCTGAAGTTGAAACTCTGACACTTTGGCCACGTGATGCGAAGAACTGACTCATTGGAAAAGACCCCGATTCTAGGAAAGATTGAAGGTAGGAGGAGAAGGGGACACAGAGGATGAGATGGTTAGATAGCATTACTAACTCAGTGAACATGAATTTTAGCAAACTCGGGGAGATAGTGATGGACAGGGTAGCCTATCATGTGGCAATGCATGGGGTCACAAAGAGTTGGACAGGACTTAGCAACTGAACAACAACGTACAGCTCCAACTAACACAACATTGTAAAGACAATTATACTCCAGTAAAAATAAAATAAAATGTTGCTGGTACTTAAAAAAAGAGTATGTGCTGTGTTTAGTCACTCAGTCATGTCCAACTGTCTGTGACTCAATGGACTGTAGCCCTCCAGGCTCCTCTGTCCATGGAGATTCCTCAGGCAAGAATACTGGAGTGGGTTGTCATGCCCTCCTCCAGGGGATTTTCCCAACCTGATTGAACTCAGGTCTCTCACATTGCAGGCGGATTCTTTACTGTCTGAGCTACCAGGGAAGCCCAAGAATACTAGAGTGGGTAGCCTGTTTCTTCTCCAGGGGATCTTCCCAACCCAGGAATCGAACCGGGGTCTCCTACATTGCAGGCAGATTCTTTGAGCCACCAGGGAAGCCCACAAAAGAGTGTGCTGCTGCTGCTGCTGCTGCTAAGTCACTTCAGTCGTGTCCGACTCTGTGAGACCCCATAGACAGCAGCCCACCAGGCTCCCTCATCCCTGGGATTCTCCAGGCAAGAACACTGGAGTGGGTTGCCATCTCCTTCTCCAATGCAGGAAAGAGAAAAGGCAAAGTGAAGTCGCTCAGTCGTGTCCGACTCTTCGCGACCCCATGGACTGCAGCCCACCAGGCTCCTCCATCCATGGGATTTTCCTGGCAAGAGTACTGGAGTGGGGTGTCATTGCCTTCTCCAAGAAAAAAGAGTATAGATAATGGCAAAATGCAGAATAATTAGGAAGTGATGTTTCCAGTATTTGTTACCTCTGATTTAAATAAAATTCATTTAATTATGACTACTTATTAACAGATTCACAAAATTCGTAAAAGTATAGCAATCGGCTCTTGCGAGCCAGGATGAGCTGGTTCCAGTTATCACTGCCTGGGAGTTTGTGCAAGACACAAAATCTTAGGCCCCACTCCAGACCTACTAAATTAGAATATGATTTCTAACACTTTTAACAATGTCCTCAGGTAATTTGCATACATGTTTGAGAAAGGTGACCTTAGAGGTAACCACTGTTTTCTGATTTTGTTTATATCTTTTAGAAATTTTCACAACACAGATGCATATATTTTAAAAATATCTTATTATTCTTATTGCTATTTTATTTATTTTTACTTTTTGGCTGTGCCAAGAGTCATGTGAGATCTTAGATCCCTGACCAGGGATTGAACTCACGCCCTCTGCATTGGAAGCTTGAGGTCTTCACCATTGGACCAACAGGAAGCCCTGGATGCATATATTTTTAAAATGATGTTTTTCTGGCTTTCTCTTTGAACAATTTAAAAAAAATTCTATTTATAAGAACAGTTTTAGGTCCACAGCAGAATCAAGCAGAAGGTATGGGGTTTTTCTATATACCTCCCGTCCCCACACATGTACGACCTCCCCCAGTATCAGCATCCCCAGCAGAAGGTACTTTTGTTACAGCTAATGAATATACATAGACACTCCAGTATCACCCAGAGTCCACAATTTACATTAGGGTTCACTTGGTGTTGTACATTCTATGGGTGTCAACAGTGTGGAGTCTTAACCTCAGCCCTTCCAGGAAAGTCCCTAGATTTTCAAAATACTGATTTTATATTTGGTTACCTTGCCAACATTTCTATTAATTTTTAGTATTTTTGTAGATACTTTTGGGATGATTATATCATATGTTATTAATGAGAACCTATTTCTGATCTTTTTGACTCTGTTTTTCTTCCTTTTAAAAATTATTTATTTATTTGGCTGCACTGATCTTGGTTGCAGCAGGCGTGCAGGATCTAGGTCCCTAATCAGGGATTGAGTCCAGTCCCCCTGCACTGGGAATGTGGAGTCTTACCCACTGGGCCACTGGGCAAGTCCCTATTTTTAACTTCTTGTTGCATTTCCTGGGATTTCCAACCCAATGAGGTTTAAACAGAAGTGGTAGGATTAGGCTTCATTGTCTTGTCTTTCATCTGAAGAGGACTGATGTTACATCTTTACATTTCTTTTAGAATAGGGTTTTAAAAAATTGAAATATAGTTGATCTACAATGCTATATTAGTTTCAGGTGTACAGCATAGTGATTCAATTTTTTAAAGATTATTTCCACTTAAAGTTATCATAGAATATTGATCATATTTCCTGTGCTCTATTAGATCTTCCTATCTTGCTTATTTTATGCCCAGTAGTTCGTGCCTCATAATATCCCTCTCCCTCTCGCCCTTTCCCCCACTGTTCTCCCCACTCTTTATCACTAGCTTCTTGTGTCTGTGAGTCTCTTTTTGTTTTGTTATAGTTAATTTGTTTCATTTTTTAGATTGAGAGTATAAATGAAAACAGGCAGTATTTGTCTCTTTCTGACTTACTTCACCAAGCATAACACCCTTTAGGTCCATCCACCTTGTTGCAAATGGTAACCCATAGGTTTTTTATTACTTAATCTTAGTTATATTAAGGTATTTTCTTCTATTTCTGGTTTGCTAAGAGTTTTTATGAATCAGTAAATTTGTCAGATGAGATGCTCAGAATTTTATCTTTTAATTTGTTAATGTGGCATGTGATAATGGTAGATTTTTTAATGTTAATCCATTCAAATTTCCGGGATAAATAAAACTTGGTTATGATATATTATCTTTTTTAACATATGGTTGTATTCAGTTGCTAATATTTTGTTTAGGACTTTTTACTTTTACTTGTTACTCTATAAGAATTTAGGCTTCAATCAGAGGCCTTTAAATTGGAAAATATTGCCTCATTACAGCTACATTAAGATATGACTAATACGATTGTGAAATGAGATGTTAATAGCCTATAATACAGATGAAAATGTAAAGAAATAGCTCATTTAAAATGTCCAGTAGGAAAGAAACAAAATTGTGAGCTGCTTACTTTGCTTCATAGTGTTTGGGTTTTTACCAGTTTACAAAATGGTTATACTGATATATTTAACACATATAAAATGGTTATAATTAACACAGTAAGGATAATTTTGGGGCTTCGCAGCTAGTGCAGTGGTAAAGAATCTGCCTGCCAATGCAGGAGACGCGGGTTTGATCCCCGGGTCGGGAAGATCCTCTGAAGTAGGAAATGGCAACCCACTCCAGTATTCTTGCCTGGGAAATCCCATGGACAGAGGAGCCTGGTGAGCTACAGTCCATGGGGTTGCAGAGTTGGACACGACCGAACACACACACATGTACAGGTGTGTTGTTCATGATTAAGTCCGGCAGGATTTTTTTTCTTATGTTGTTCATGTCNCCCACTCCAGTATTCTTGCCTGGGAAATCCCATGGACAGAGGAGCCTGGTGAGCTACAGTCCATGGGGTTGCAGAGTTGGACACGACCGAACACACACACATGTACAGGTGTGTTGTTCATGATTAAGTCCGGCAGGATTTTTTTTCTTATGTTGTTCATGTCTGGTTTTGAGATCAAGGTTATATTAGATTCATAGTCTCAATTAGGGATAATGTTCTTTGTGCAAGAAAGTCTGCTTTCTTGCTGAGTCTCTAATAGTTACTCTGGACTTCTTTCTTTAACAACAGAACTCCAGGTTTTATCTGGACACACAGTTAAAGATGATATTTTCCAGCCTGTCTCACACTCCTCCACGTGATTAAATTTTGGTGAGCATCCGCTCATCAGTACCACAGTAAGTTGACTCTTTATGGACCCAAATCCTGAAATTTATGACTCCTACTTTGAGAAATAGGTCCCCGAGGGCTTTTATTTCTAATCGTGACTAGTTTCATTAAAACGAAAAACATGATCTAGTATATAGACTTCATATATATTTATACATCCATGTAGAATTAGAAAAATATATTCATTGCTCCTTGATCTATACTTGCAGCTTCTCTAGACACCTTAAGTAGAAAGAATATTAATTGTTGAAGTTATTAAACCAGCCACTATTTACATGAAAGAATGTCATTTATGAATCATTTTCAGTTTTTAAAAAGATCTTAAAATTTTTTTTCTTCAGTTATAAGAAAGCTGGCTCCTAAACATATAAACCAACACAATTTTCACATTAAACTGAAAATATTCCAAAATTTACATGCATTACAACAAGGACCATGGAGAGAAGCTAACCAAATGCAGAGGAATCCTTTTCAGCTTCTACAAAGAATTGTGACCTCTTGTTTTTCTTGAAACAACTCTCTTGTGTGTCTGATTTTCTCCACTTTTGATAGAGAAGTAGCTATAAAGAAAAGTTTCTGTACTCTAAAAAAAAAAAAAAAAAAAACAATAAAGTAAGTGGAATGATAAATGGCACCTGATGACAGATCTCACTGTTGCAGACAATAAAGCAGGTGGAAGGGACTGGCAACTNGATAGAGAAGTAGCTATAAAGAAACGTTTCTGTACTCTAAAAAAAAAAAAAAAACGATAAAGTAAGTGGAATGATAAATGGCACCTGATGACAGATCTCATTGTTGCAGACAATAAAGCAGGTGGAAGGGACTGGCAATTTCTAGAGGACATGCCCATCCAGAAAGGGGAGCCCCTCATCCCCTGTTGATTGTCCATGAGAACGTGGTCCAGTCTTCCTGCTGATTTTCTAAGTGAACTGGAAGTCCACATTGTAATGTAAGAGATCCTGAGATGTTAATATTGGCTCAAAGTTTAAAACCCGACAAACAGACACACACGTACACAGTTATACACATCACACACACACACAAGCACACACACGCTTATACACACACACATCTGACTATTTGTGGAAAAGAGAGGGCCGGAGAAGTTCTGAAAGTTTCTCAAGGTGGAGGATTAAGTAGGTGCACACTCTGACCTCCCAGAGTCTGAAACTTCTTCCATTTCTGAGACTCTGTGAGGAAGCAGATGCAGGTTTTAATTCCAGTCAAAGGCACAATTATATCCTCCTGCTTGCAGGCTGCAAAGGGCAGCGCCCCAGATGTCTCAAGGCTTTCTCTTCCAGCAAGGAGCTCCGTCTTTGGTGAATGACTTCAGGGAGGGTGGCGGCAGCTTGCTCAAGGCCCATGATTTAGGATATCTTTACGTTTTTCATGCAAATTATAGCAGGTAAATTCGGTCACATTTTTTAGAAAGATGGAGGCTGGAAATTTAGGAGAAAAGAATTTGTCCTTGAGCATTTTTGGAAAAAGAGAGATGTACTTTTTCCTAAATCAACAAACATTTTATAATGTGGGCGAGGCCATTTCAAATAGAGAATGGTTGTGTTTTAGGAAGCCATAAAGATAAGGGGAAAGTTCCCGTGGTTCCCAAATGAGTGAGCAAAACCTTCCCAAGAGAGGATGTCACTGGCCCAGGGACATTTTCTGTGTTTCAAAGCCCACATCTGGAAATGGGGAGTAACTGAATTAACGGCCGGGTTGCTCAGTCCAGCCAAACCATGTCATCCCAAAGGCTTTTCCCATCAAGGAAGTCTGAGCTCAAAGGAGTCCAGCCTGTGTTTCATGGTATAAAGCAGGGAGAACGTAGCCTGACATTCAAGGATGCATCGGCACTTCCAGGACACTCCCTGGGAGAGTGTTAGAGAAGGAAGGTCTTCCAGCTTCGTGACCTGGAGTCTCCGCCTTGGATCTGAGGGCAGGGCCCTAGGAAGGCTCAGCTTGGACTGGATACAGGGGTGCAGTGGGGACGCAGGGCAGAGAACACGGGACCAAGACGTAACAGCAAGGGGTGAGCACGGGCTTTTCCACATCCTCCCTGTGCAGCTTCTCAAGTCCCTTTCCAGAGCACGCACTTCTTCCCCTGCAGGCTGGGACTCTGCCGGCTCTTGCTAACACCTGGTGGTGGTGAAAGTGCCCTGAAAACAGAAAGGATTCACGTCACATCTGGTACCTTCCTACCACTACAGCCTGTGCTGCATGCATCCCTGTGTTCTGTGCTCCAGCCACACAAACCATCTTTTGGGTTCTTCATAGGCAGCTTCCTCTGGCCACTGGGCCTTTGCACCTGTTGATTCCAAGACCTGAAGTGCTTCTCCCATCTTTTTCTTGATTTTAATCTATTTATTCTAGAACTCAGCTCAGTTGGCACCCCTTCCCCCATCAATTTAGGTTGGAATCCTCTGTTGCAGGTATATATCCATAGTACCACTATCTTATCATCATCTGTAGCTACATAATTTCTTGAAATCTATGTCATTCTTGTCACTAGACTGTAAGCTACTTGAGAGCAGAGGATGACGGAGTTTTGCTCATCTTTGCATCCCCAGTTCCAGCCCGGATATCTGATACATATTAGGACTGCCGAGTGGTTCCAGGAGTGTAGGCAGTGGGAGATCTGGATTTAGGTACCTGGGTTTGTTGTTTTGCTCAGCCGCTCAGTCATGTCTGACATTTTGCTACCCCATGGACTGCAGTGCACCAGGCTTCCCTGTCCTTCATCATCTCCTGGAATTTGCTCAAACTCATGTCCATTGAGTCGGTGATGCTACCCAACCATCTCATCTTCTGTTGCCCCTTCCTCCTCCTGCCCTCAATCTCTCCCAGCATCAGGGTCTTTTCCAGTGAGTTGGCTTTTCACATCAGATTTCCTAAGTATTGGAGTTTCAGCTTCAGCTTCAGTCCTTCCAAAGAACATTCAAGGCTGATTTCCTTTAGGATTCCCTGTTTGATCTCCTTGCTGTCCAAGGGACTCTCAAGATTCTTCTCCAGCACCACAGTTTGAAAGCATCATTTCTTCAGTGCTCAGCATTCTTTATGGTCCAACTCTCACATCTGTATATGACTACTGGGAAAACCATAGCTTTTACTGTATGGGCCTTTGTTGGCAAAGTAATATCTCTGCTTTTTAATATACTGTGTAGGTTTGTCAAAGCTTTCCTTCCAAGGAGCAAACATCTTTTAATTTCATGGCTGCAGTCACCATCCACAATGATTTTGGAGCCCAAGAATATAAAATTTGTCACTATTTTCATGACATGAATTGATGGGACTGGATGCCATGATCTTAGTTTTTTGAATGTTGAGTTTTAAGCTGGTTTTTTCACNTCCAAGGAGCAAACATCTTTTAATTTCATGGCTGCAGTCACCATCCACAATGATTTTGGAGCCCAAGAATATAAAATTTGTCACTATTTTCATGACATGAATTGATGGGACTGGATGCCATGATCTTAGTTTTTTGAATGTTGAGTTTTAAGCTGGTTTTTTCACTCTCCTCATCAAGAGGCTCTTTAGTTCCTTTTCGCTTTCTGCCATAAAAGTGGTATCATCTGCATATCCGAGGTTGTTAATATTTCTCCCCACAATCTTCATTCCAGCTTGTAATTCATCTAGCTCAGTTTGTTGCAGGACGTACTCTGCATAGAAAGTAAGTAAGCAGGGTGACAATATATAGCCTTGATGAACTCCTTTCTCAATTTTGAACCAGTCTGTTGTTTCATGTCCGGTTCTAACTGTTGCTTCTTGACCTGCATATGGGTCTCTCAGGAGACAGGTAAGGTGGTCTAGTATTCCCATCTGTTTAAGAATTTTCCACAGTTTGTTGTGATCTACACAGTCAAAGGCTTTAGCGTAGTCAACAAAGCTGGTCCCTGGGTTAGGATCCTTAGAGTGAGGATCAGACAGTGTCACCTCCGAATAAGCTCTATGTTTACACTTTTTCTTTTCCTCCCATTAAGTCACACTATAGCCCATCATGTGATGTCGCATTGACATCTGTATATATTGCACACATCAAATTATGTCATCTAATTAATAGTGGTAGGTGGGGGTGCGGGCTTCCTAGGTGATACTAGTGGTAAAGAACCCACTGGCCAATGCAGGAAATGCAAAAGGTGTGGGTTCGATCCTTGGGTTGGGAAGATCCCATGGGGGCGGCCCTTGTGTGAGAGGCAAGCAGATTTGGTCCAAAGCAGCCAGTTGGAGCAGGAAGTGGGTTTCAGAACAAGGAGCTCGAAATTAATTAGATGCTGCCTTGTCTGGAACACTGCTTCAGAGACTTGAATTATTAATAAAAATTCTAGGAAACCCAGTATCTTTTCAGGACCTTTATCCAATTAAGGGAAGATAAATTCCAAGCATGCTTCCAGGCACCATTATTGTTTTTCATTTTTCATTTTGAAAACTTTACATTGATATAATATTCATAGAGAAAGTACTCAAATTATAAGCACCCAGTTCAATATTTATTCACAGACAAAGCACTCCCTCTCATCCCAAGGACCCAGGTTAAGAAATAGAACATCATCAGAACTCCAAAAGCTCCTCTCATGCACCTTTCTAGCCATTCCCCTCATCGCCCCCAACAAGGGAACGCTCTTCTGACATCTAACAGCACAGATCTGCCATTTTTTGTGTTCCGTGCAAATGAGGTATCCAGCAAGTACTTTCTTGAGTCAAACTTCTTTCACTCGACGCTATATTTGTGAGGCTCACCTCTACTGGTATGTGAGATTATAGATTGTTCTCACTGCTAAGCTATAACCACCATGTGAGCACACCACAGTGTACTTAGCCAGCAACTGTGGGTGGATGTTTAGGTACCTTCCAGCTTGGGACTATTACAAATGGAGGCATTGCTAAGTTGGGTTCACTGTAAAGGGGTATACAAAGTAAATCCAACTTTTTTGGTAAAACTGTCCTCTTTGAGGATTTTTCTTTCTATTCCCCCCACTTCCCACCTTATCTCCTCTTCGGAAAGCAAGAATCTGACTGAATTAAGAAAGCATCTCTCCTTTTCTTTGAATTTCACAGTTCATTCTTCTTCCTTCTTCTCAGATCTGCAACTTCACCTGTAAGTTAAATCCTCAGTAACCTTCTGTGCTTTTTCTCCCCTCTCCCTGTTTTTCCTAGCATTAAAAATGTGAAGTGAAGCGATGTGAAAGTCGCTCAGTTGTGTCCGACTCTCTGTGACCCCATGGACTATAGACCACCAGACTCCTCTGTCCGTGGAATTCTCCAGGCAAGACTACTGAAGTGGGTTACCATTCCCTCTTCCAGGGGTTTTTCCCCACCCAGGGATCGAACCCTAGTCTCCTGCATTTCAGGAGGATTCTTTACCATCTGAGCCACCAGGGAAGCCCCTAAAAATGTAAACACCCCATTTAAAGACATTACATCCTATTGTAAACACAGTGCCCAAAAAAGTGGAAGCGAAAGAAAGCGACAACCTCCTACCATCTAGAGATAACAGTGCAAAAGATGTTAGTGGTTTTCTCTCCAATGTTTTCTTCTACATCTATTTCACGTAGTTGAGATTGTCTCCTTTCATTTAAGATTAGACTACAAGTATTTCCCTGTGTCACTTG
>SJYX01021869.1:53600-71402 GCA_006410675.1 Oreotragus oreotragus
GTTGATTGTGATCCACACAGTCAAAGGCTTTGGCATAGTCAATAAAGCAGAAATAGATGTTTTTCTGGAACTCTCTTGCTTTTTCCATGATCCAGCGGATGTTGGCAATTTGATCTCTGGTTCCTCTGCCTTTTCTAAAACCAGCTTGAACATCAGGAAGTTCACAGTTGACGTATTGCTGAAGCCTGGCTTGGAGAATTTTGAGCATTACTTTACTAGCATGTGAGATAAGTGCAGTTGTGCAGCAGTTTGAGCATTCTTTGGCATTGCCTTTCTTGGGATTGGAATGAAAACTGACCTTTTCCAGTCCTGTGGCCACTGCTGAGTTTTCCAAATTTGCTGGCATATTGAGTGCAGCACTTTCACAGCATCATCTTTCAAGATTTGAAATAGCTCAACTGGAATTCCATCACCTCCACTAGCTTTGTCTATAGTGATGCTTCCTAAGGCCCACTTGACTTCACATTCCAGGATATCTGGCTCTAGATGAGTGATCACACCATCGTGATTATCCAGGCCTTTTAGGTAGATATATTCCTAAGTATTTTATTATTTCATTGCAAAGGTGAATGGAATTGTTTCCTTAATTTCTCTTTTTTCTCATTATTAGTGTATAGGAATGCAAGGGATTTCTGTGTGTTGATTTTATATCCTGCAACTTTACTATATTCATTGATTAGCTCTAGTATTCCTCTGGTGCAGTGACAAATTCTTAGAAAAGTACAACTTTCAAAAACTGAACCAGGAAGAAATAGAAAATCTTAACAGACCCATCACAAGCACGGAAATTGAAACTGTAATCAGAAATCTCCCAATAAACAAAGCCCAGGACCAGATGGCTTCACAGGTGAATTCTACCAAAAATTTAGAGAAGAGCTAACATATATCCTACTCAAACTCTTCCAGAAAATTTCAGAGGAAGGTAAACTTCCAGACTCATTCTATGGGCCACCATCACCCTAATACCAAAACCTGACAAAGATGCCACAAAAAAAGAAAACTATAGGCCAATATCACTGATGAACATAGATGCAAAAATCCTTAACAAAATTCTAGCAAACAGAATCCAACAACATATTAAAAAGATCATACATAATGACTGAGTGGGCTTTATCCCAAGAACACAAGGATTCTTTAATATCTGCAAATCAATCTATGTAATACACCACATTAACAAATTGAAAGATAAAAACCATATGATCATCTCAATAGATGCAGAGAAAGACTTTGACAAATTTCAACATCCATTTATGAGAAAAATCCTCCAGAAAGCAGGAATATAAGGAACATACCTCAACATAATATAAGCTATATATGACAAGCCCATCGCAAACTTCCTCAATGGTGAAAATTGAAAGCATTTTCCCTAAAGTCAGGAACAAGACAAGGGTGTCCACTTTCACCACTACTATTCAACATAGGTTTGGAAGTTTTGGCCACAGCAATCAGAACAGAAAAAGAAATAAAAGGAATCCAGATTGGAAAAGAAGTAAAACTCTCACTGTTTGCAAATGACATGATAAGCTTTTTAATCTAGAGTGAGTTCATCAGCTTACTTTTGAATGATCTTGTTGTAACCATCACTAAGAAGTCTTATGTTCTAATTAAGCATTTGGAGGAAAAAAAATATGGCAGTTAAAGATCCACAAAAATAGTCTTGAAAGTCAAATGCTGTGCAGGGGATGAGATTTACTGTAGACCCTGCCTTAATTTTGTCTAATTAATCCTGTTGATAATTAATTTCTGTAACCATCACTAAGAAGTCTTATGTTCTAATTAAGCATTTGGAGGAAAAAAAATATGGCAGTTAAAGATCCACAAAAATAGTCTTGAAAGTCAAATGCTGTGCAGGGGATGAGATTTACTGTAGACCCTGCCTTAATTTTGTCTAATGAATCCTGTTGATAATTAATTTCTGTATTTCATCATCCTTAAATTGACAGTCTCAATTAGACAACTCTGTAATCACATTGCCCTGAGGTAAAAGAGAGTGGGAGAAACACAAATTATGGGAAACAGAGGATGTGTATCTCCATCTTTGTAATAATTTTATATTCACAATCAGAAATTAATGGAGAAAAGTGAGGAGGTGGGAGCCTCATGCTGTTAACAGCAGCCTTAAATTAGGCAATGAGAATAAAATTTATTAAATACCACGTGACCCACATCTGCTCTCTGAAGCACTTACAATATCTTTCTTCCACTAATCACAGTTAAGAATATATTCAGAAACTTTGGAGCATTCTACATGTGTAAGAAACCTTTCAAACTACTGAGTAGAACATCTGATTTATAGAAAACACATCTAATAATGTGAATTAGTGTTACAGTGATAAGCCCTATCATTGGCACATTTGGGAAATCTAAAATATTAAGAAATTATATGGAAATTTTATTTCTCCCAGAAAGTTCATTGTGCATAAAATTTCCTCTCACTGAATTGATACAAAGTTTATCAATTTCTATTAAAATTTTATCTATATACCTTCTGACTATAAAATATATTGCAAGAAATAGTAGCTTTTAGAGCAGAAACTCAAAGTTGATAATGAATTAAACTAGAAAATCTATGTAGTAGAATTACAGAGATTGATGTCATCTACTTTTAAAAGATATTTATTGCTTTGATTATTTTACTATGTCACACTTGAAAATATTTATGCTGAAGAGACAAGAAATTTTTATTTTACCCCTATCTGAGGCAATCATATGGTGAAAAGTAGCAATCCAATCTGACGGTTCCTTAACACAGCTATATAATCAAGATCAAAGTTACTAATTTATCACGGAGCTTTTTAATAGTAAGAACATATGTAGAATTTTGAGTCTTACTTTGGAGACTGAGTTATTCACTGTAAGACTAAGAAATGGATTAAACCTCTCTGAGCATCAGTTCTTCTTTGATAAATGACAAAAACTAGGCTTACTTCATATATCTCTGCTGAATGTCACATTAGAAAAAAATATATGAAGTATTACTATCTATGAAAAAATTCTTAGAATAGTCAGATTTTTTCCAAGTTTTGAGGAATAACTAAAACTCCTGAAATCTCAAGGACTTATGACAACAAAAATTTGTTATTCATGATACTTGTTGACAGATACTGACTGCTGTTTTTTAATTGTCTGCTGTCTTTCAGGGATCATGCTGAAGGGTAGTCCTTATTTAGGACATGCCATTCTTGTGGCATAGGAAGAAAAGCAAAGATGGAATCCTATGATGGCTTTCTTGTATATAACATTTGTCACTTTTAAACCTGTGTCACTGGCCAAAGCAAGACATTTAGGCAAGTGAGATATCACAATCATGATCATCAAATTATATAAAACAATTTTATAATTTATTAATATCAATTAAATTAATTTTATCAATGTTATTGTTAATATAGAATGTGTGCATAAAAAGATGACCAGAATGCTTATTACTCAGGAAAGCATTACATAGAGGAGTAAATTAAACAAATATTTTCCTAAACAGGGTACAAGTCTAAGATCTGAAGATACATATAGCATACACTGTGGTTAACTGACCAAAAGCTCAATTCAAAGCTCTAATATTCAGTGAAAATGATAAGTGCAAGACTTTTTCCAGGATTCCTGAATAAGCCTTTTATTTCCTGGCATAGGCAAGAAACTTCCTTCTTCCTACAACTCTCTCTCAAATGTGGATTTAACAATAGAAGTTGCAACAGTCATCTTGTATCCATGAAACAAAAACCAAAAGAATCATGGAAGCTTCAGCTCTGTATTGGGAGACAAATCAGTGCCAGCAGCTAATTCTAGAATATTTAAGTCACTGTAGTTAACATATACAGAGACAGAGAGAGAGGTGTTTTGTTTTTTTTTTTTCTTTTCTTTCAGTTAAAACTATTTCTGAAGGATATAATCTAATTTCTAATCTAAATTCTCACTGTTTCGGTGTATAAGTGAAAATGAAAATGTTGGTCACTCAGTCTTGCTGATTCTTTGAAAGTGGGTTGCCATTCCCTTCTCCAGGGGATCTTACCCACCAGGGATCAAACCCAGGTCTCCTGCATTGCAGGCAGATACTTTACTGTCTGAGCCACTAGGGAAGCTCATTTAGGTATATACATACCAACAAACTGTTGTTTATCTTCTCTGAGACTAGTCATATGTAAAACTAGATGTCTTTAGGCATTTTTTGACGCTAATTAAAGCATTAGGAATACTTAGAGAAGTAGAGAGAATACTATTAAAACTCTTGACAGTTATTTCCAAATATCTGCAATATTGTCAAAATAATGAATTACTCTGTGTCACTATATAGAAGAAAATTAGATATTATGCAATAAATCTATCTTAAGTATAAGGAAGAAAAAAATTTAAGAGACATAGTCTACACTGAATTGTCTGCTTTGTGAAGTTGAAAGGTACAACCAGAAATAATCAAGCAGATACTAGAAAATCAAATATTAGAACTGCAGGAGAACTGATCTCTGGACTTTTAATAATACTTAATTTAATAACATTTCCAATTCAGTATGCAATCCAATCTGTAGCTTTTGCACATAATTGTAAAAATTTAATTATTAAATTTCTTCATCTTTTCTTTTTAATCCATTTACTTTGCCAACCAAGTTTTGTGGATCCAGACTGTTTTAGATATTAATGATTAAATATGTGTGAGAACAAAAACTTTCAAATTGTATGGAATAAAGTGGTCCATGAGACAGAAGAGGACCTTCACAGATGTGGATCTCGTGAAACTTTGAAAGGTTTCTTCTGAGGGAGAAGGGGATACCATACACTCATTAATTAAATCATAGGTTACATATAAAATGAGAAATCATATTGTGTGAAACAGTGAACTCTGGCAAAAGCTAATCTTCGTTGATATGTTGGTAGGTGATATTGTTGTAGGTGGGTCTGAGACATTTTGAGAAACACGGACCTGTAGGAAATTGTGATCTACTAAAGTCTAACAGAACTGTAGACTAATGTCTACATAAAGGATACACATTGATAGAAAATTTTATTCAAACAATGTGTAATTGGAATACATTTTGAAAATATATTTCAAGGACAAGATGCTTCAAAATCCAGCAGGAAATTTTCTTCTTTCAGGCAAAATTATCTGCACTATCAATATTTTCCATCCTGAAGCACTAAATCAGTCTTTAAGGTACTAAAATCATATGCATTAAATACCTAGAGATGACCAATTTTTCATTCATTCTCATTTAACTAAAAACATTTATCCTTTTCCCAAAAGCACATTTACAGAATTATGAATACTAAATATTTTTGAGAAACTTCTTCTATTTTCATATGTTTTGGGTATGTACAGGTGACTAAAGTGAAAGTTGAATTCTAGTTCAAATTAGGATAGAGTGCAACATCATTCCCCTACTGATATCTATGTAAATAGCCATATCTAGCAAATCTATTGCTTCCATTAAGTGAATAACAAGTTTCATAGGGTAATTTATTAAAAAGAAAAAAAACATCTATTTTTTGAAAACCATGGCAGTAATATATAAGGGGAGAAAAAAACATACATTTTCTCTCTCCTTCATTCTGAGGAGCAGAAGCCATCATTGTATATTATAAAAATCTCAGATTATCTTAGAATTCATATATATATATATCTCATATCTCTTCCAAATATACAGTTGATTTTTTAAAATTCACCGACAGGCTTCAAACTTGTTTTTGCCGAGTCCAAAGAAGATGAAAACTGATCTTCTGAGCTGAATGGAGGATGCAAACACCCCTGCTGCTGCTCCTGCCGCTGCTGCTGCTAAGTCACTTCAGTCGTGTCTGACTCTTAGCGACCCCATAGACTGCAGCCTACCACGCTCCTCTGTCCATGGGATTTTCCAGGCAAGACCACTGGAGTGGGTTGCCATTGCCTTCCCTGGCAAACACCCCTGAATTATGCTATTTCCTAAAACTATATAGGGAGTGATTCTTGAGACTTTTCTGGTAGATGGCTTCCATCCTGCTTGTTATCACATAGGTGAATCTCAATAGGATGACTGTATGACCAGAAGTAATAATCAGAAAAGTAGAAAGACATTAAGCATAAAATGGGCTTCTTTTCAATCAAGAGATTTTTACAAGATTCATGTTGCCAATGGAAGAGTTATGAACAGAACTGAACAGAAAGGAAGCCTATTCTGCTTGACAAGGTTAATGTACTATGTCAAAGATAACTACGCATTTGATCAGGAGACGTGTAAAGTATAATCAAAAAGTTATACATTCATGTGAAGAAATTCTTTCTGCATTTATTAGACACACAATATATTAAATTACATGATTTATCTAGTAATTTCCTTGTTATGAAGACAATGTACAAAGAAGAATCTACATTCTTGAAATTAAGAGTTACCTTGCAAAGAACATAACTGAAGTCTAAACAAATAGGCAAACATTCCTACTAAGAACATAATGTCAAGGACATCTTTCATTCTTAGATGACTTTATTAAGAGACTCCTTTCGCATACCAACAACATAATGAATAGTAAAACAAACCACACATAAATTTAGCAGGTCATAACCTGAAACCAAGCTCACTTGATTATGTGCCATGCTTACTGTCCCTGTGTGTACTTTGTACTATTAGGTCAAGCACAAAGAACATACTCAAGTAAATAGCTCCTGAGAAGGCTAGAACTATACTTGGTGGCTTGAATATTCCTGTGTCCAAGCTTGCTTCTAAAGAACAAGGAACATCAGAACTTGGTATGATGAGTAACTAAACATGAGATGTTTTTCCCAATTTTTGAATGATGTAAATTCAAAGATCCTGCAAAATATCATGGAAATTGGAAATGTTCTATTTCAATGTTGACTGAGTCTTTGTTTTTCTTGATTATGTGCCATGCTTACTGTCCCTGTGTGTACTTTGTACTATTAGGTCAAGCACAAAGAACATAGCTCAAGTAAGATAACTCCTGAGAAGGCTAGAACTATACTTGGTGGCTTGAATATTCCTGTGTCCAAGCTTACTTAGATCTAAGGAACAAGGAACATCAGAACTTGGTATGATGAATAACTAAACATGAGATGTTTTCCCCAATTTTTAAATGATGTAAATTCAAGGATCCTGTAGAATATCATGGAAATTGGAAATGTTCTATTTCAATGTTGACTGAGTCTTTGTTTTTTCAACTGAAAGGTGACCTGGCTTATATTCACATGGATTAAGAAATTGTACTATTCTTGAAACTGCTAATCTGTGGTCCCAACATGATTTATTAAATGATCCTTTTATCAGTGATCTCCCCCCTCTTTTATTAAATATTAAATAGGCTTAAAAAAAAAAAAGAAATATGTGACAAATTTTCATTCCTATGTGTTGGAGGTTGATACCAGTATCAATTTCCTTGGTACACATTTCCTTGAGGTTATTATTTATCTGTGGTTTTGGGGGCAAAAATTTATATTTAAAACTCTCTCACCCATGATGATGATCTTCTTCTTCTTCTTCATTGCTTAACACAAAAATTTTCACTTCCTCTACACTTTTATTGTTTATTTTATTTACTTATTTTTAATTAATTAATTAATTTATTTTACTTTACAATATTGTATTGATTTTGCCATACGTTGAAACTTTAAAAATTCTGGATTATTATTTATGTTAAAGGCCATAAGATGACCCCAGGAAAAGGAAAAAAAAAAAAAGAGAGAGAAGCTATTCAAAATTCCTACTTATTTTCAAGATTTTGTAACTTGTAAAGCCTTTATTTTGAGGCAGTACCATATATTTCTACTTATTCTACTTCACCTCCTCAAGGCCTTGACCTACTTGTGAGTGGATAACAGTGAAATGATATTACCTGAAATTAAACAGAAAATCAGATATATATATCCCTTCATGGGATGTCAAGTAAGAGGAACCAGGGGAAGCTACAGAAAATGGGAACATAATCTAAATTGAAGTCTCTCAGTCATGTCTGACTCTTTGCGGCCCCAGGGACTATAGTCCACCAGGCTCCGCCATCCATGGGATTCTCCAGGCAAGAATATTGGAGTGGGTTGCCATTTCCTTCTCCAAGGACTTTTCCCGACCCAGGGATCAAACCCAGGTCTCCCACATTTCAGGCAGATGTTTTAGCGTTTGAGCCACCAGGGAAGCCCAAAGATATATAATGGAGAATTATTTTGGTTGGGGAAAGGAAAACTTTTATAGTAAAACAAAAATAAATAAATAAATAAAGACTTGCAGAATAAATCAACTATATTTTAAATAAAAAATATTTATAGAATGCTATATTTATCAAATAGAGTCAAGATCAATACTTTCATTTAAAAATGAGATATCTGAACTTCAGTATCTTGCGTCTTTTTGGTGGGGAGTGTTATGTGAGTGCATGCTCAGGTGTGTTCAACTCTTTGTGACCCCATGGACTGTAGTTCACCGGCTCTTCTGTCCGTGGGATTTCCCAGGCAAGATTATAGGAGTGGGTTGCCATTTCCTTCTCCAGAGGATCTTCAAAGCCCAGAGACTGAACCTGTGTCACCTGATTGGAAGGTGGATTCTTTTCCACTGAGTCACCTGGGAAGCCCCAGGAAGTGTTAGATTCTATTATTTACTAGTGTCACTGAAGTAACTCTGGTGTATTAAGCCTTTGCTTAATATTTAGATTCACTGTTCTCTTATATTCCAACATTCTCCCCTCTTTATAAAAGGCAAAATAAATAAACANTTCTTTTCCACTGAGCCACCTGGGAAGCCCCAGGAAGTGTTAGATTCTATTATTTACTATTGTCACTGAAGTAACTCTGGTGTATTAAGCCTTTGCTTAATATTTAGATTCACTGTTCTCTTATATTTCAACATTCTCCCCTCTTTATAAAAGGCAAAATAAATAAATAATACTTGTACTTTATGAGTATATAGAGTATATATACAATACTTCTCCTTAACAGTCACCTTTTCAAATATATTTCAATGTGAATCTTTTGTTCTCTTCTATAAATCCATAGAAGATGGAGGATTTCTATATAAATCATCAAAAAAATGTGAACGTGAAGTCATTCAGTTATGTCTGACTCTTCACAGCCCCATGGACTGTAGCCCGCCAGGCTCCTCTGTCCATGGGGATACTCTAGACAATACTGGAGTGGGTTTCTATTTGCTTCTGCAGGGGATCTTCCTAACCCAGGGATCCAAACCAGGTCTCCCGCATTGCAGGCAAACTCCTTACCCTCTGCACCACCGGGGAAGCCCCTATAAATCCATAGCCTCTGAATATTATTTGATGGAACATGTTTGCTCCATTTTGCAGTAAATTTTGGTAACCTGGAATGATTTCACCCACCTTCTGTGCCTGATTTACTTTCAATTTTTCTTTAGGAACAACTTCAAACCAAACTGCCTTTAAAGCACTTTCTATGAACCCCAAAATATGAGCCTCCAAATAAAAATATCTTCCAAGGGTTACAGAGTACCTCATGTGAATGTTCATCTTTACTTTTACCACATTTCAGTACAATTCTGTACTTCATTTTCTTTGTCTTTCTGTATCTATGCTGTGATTCTTAGAAAGCACCCAATGCATGCTGGCTGAATAGCCTGGATATAACATCTAACTGCAGACCTGTTTACATTTCTCTTTGGGGATCCCCCCTCAAGTATGTGTAATGCAATAATTTCAAGCTTAAAGNTGATCTTCTTCTTCTTCTTCATTGCTTAACACAAAAATTTTCACTTCCTCTACACTTTTATTGTTTATTTTATTTACTTATTTTTAATTAATTAATTAATTTATTTTACTTTACAATATTGTATTGATTTTGCCATACGTTGAAACTTTAAAAATTCTGGATTATTATTTATGTTAAAGGCCATAAGATGACCCCAGGAAAAGGAAAAAAAAAAAAAGAGAGAGAAGCTATTCAAAATTCCTATTTATTTTCAAGATTTTGTAACTTGTAAAGCCTTTATTTTGAGGCAGTACCATATATTTCTACTTATTCTACTTCACCTCCTCAAGGCCTTGACCTACTTGTGAGTGGATAACAGTGAAATGATATTACCTGAAATTAAACAGAAAATCAGATATATATCCCTTCATGGGATGTCAAGTAAGAGGAACCAGGGGAAGCTACAGAAAATGGGAACATAATCTAAATTGAAGTCGCTCAGTCATGTCTGACTCTTTGCGGCCCCATGGACTATAGTCCACCAGGCTCCGCCATCCATGGGATTCTCCAGGCAAGAAAATTGGAGTGGGTTGCCATTTCCTTCTCCAAGGAATCTTCCCGACCCAGGGATCAAACCCAGGTCTCCCACATTTCAGGCAGATGTTTTAATGTTTGAGTCACCAGGGAAGCCCAAAGATATATAATGGAGAATTATTTTGGTTGGGGAAAGGAAAACTTTTATAGTAAAACAAAAATAAATAAATAAATAAAGACTTGCAGAATAAATCAACTATATTTTAAATAAAAAATATTTATAGAATGCTATATTTATCAAATAGAGTCAAGATCAATACTTTCATTTAAAAATGAGATATCTGAATTTCAGTATCTTGTGTCTTTTTGGTGGGGAGTGTTATGTGAATGCATGCTCAGGTGTGTTCAACTCTTTGTGACCCCATGGACTGTAGTTCACCGGCTCTTCTGTCCGTGGGATTTCCCAGGCAAGATTATAGGAGTGGGTTGCCATTTCCTTCTCCAGAGGATCTTCAAAGCCCAGAGACTGAACCTGTGTCACCTGATTGGAAGGTGGATTCTTTTCCACTGAGTCACCTGGGAAGCCCCAGGAAGTGTTAGATTCTATTATTTACTAGTGTCACTGAAGTAACTCTGGTGTATTAAGCCTTTGCTTAATATTTAGATTCACTGTTCTCTTATATTCCAACATTCTCCCCTCTTTATAAAAGGCAAAATAAATAAACAATACTTGTACTTTATGAGTATATAGAGTATATATACAATACTTCTCCTTAACAGTCACCTTTTCAAATATATTTCAATGTGAATCTTTTGTTCTCTTCTATAAATCCATAGAAGATGGAGGATTTCTATATAAATCATCAAAAAAATGTGAACGTGAAGTCATTCAGTTATGTCTGACTCTTCACAGCCCCATGGACTGTAGCCCGCCAGGCTCCTCTGTCCATGGGGATACTCTAGACAATACTGGAGTGGGTTTCTATTTGCTTCTGCAGGGGATCTTCCTAACCCAGGGATCCAAACCAGGTCTCCCGCATTGCAGGCAAACTCCTTACCCTCTGCACCACCGGGGAAGCCCCTATAAATCCATAGCCTCTGAATATTATTTGATGGAACATGTTTGCTCCATTTTGCAGTAAATTTTGGTAACCTGGAATGATTTCACCCACCTTCTGTGCCTGATTTACTTTCAATTTTTCTTTAGGAACAACTTCAAACCAAACTGCCTTTAAAGCACTTTCTATGAACCCCAAAATATGAGCCTCCAAATAAAAATATCTTCCAAGGGTTACAGAGTACCTCATGTGAATGTTCATCTTTACTTTTACCACATTTCAGTACAATTCTGTACTTCATTTTCTTTGTCTTTCTGTATCTATGCTGTGATTCTTAGAAAGCACCCAATGCATGCTGGCTGAATAGCCTGGATATAACATCTAACTGCAGACCTGTTTACATTTCTCTTTGGGGATCCCCCCTCAAGTATGTGTAATGCAATAATTTCAAGCTTAAACATTAGTTTTTGTGAAATGTGAACTAATATTTTCCTCCAGAAAAAGCATTACAAATTGTATACAACTGGGGATACTATTGCAATGCTCATAAATGCTACAAACTTCAAGAAGAAAATAAAATCTGACTTTTTTTTTTCAGCTCATTCTTCTTGTTATTATCAGGACTATTTTCACCCTTGACTTTCTTAATAGAAACCTAGCCCTAATTCTTTAAAAACACATGAAGAAGTAAATATGTAAATCTTCTTATATAACCCAAAATTAACAAACATCAGTGCATCTATTATTTTTTGATTGAATAACCTAAGTGTTTATTTTTTCCTTTTTTCTACTCTCTCCCTCATTTTTAAAATCTCATTAAATACTTTCGACTGACTTGACAGTAGAAAATAAAGTAAAAATTCCCTCAGTGTGTATATCTATTAGATGATGGAGAATTCTATGAACAAAATAAGGATGTGTGACTTTGGTATTACTAATAAGGTCTTTATGCAAATTAGCATCAGTCTCAGTCTTCTCAAAGAATTTCATCCCTAAAAATGTCTTTATTTCAACAAGAAAATCAAGTGTCATTCTCATAGAAATTTATCTTGCAATTATAATATGTTACATTATATTGACAATTATGTTAATCTTCCATCAATACAGCAGGGTTTCTGAGGTCCTAGCCTAGGTTCTTCTTTATCCTCTATATGCCTGATAAAGAGTAGTGCTTCAATTAATATTTGTTGTATGATTGAATGAACAAATCTTTTAAAGAGGCACAACATTTAATAAGATATATATAATCAATTGTATATGGATTCCTTGATTGAGCAATAAAAGATTTTGGCAATTTTTCCCCTAATAAACAACTTGTCATGTGTTGCTGTCAGAATTATGAATTAACAACACTATTGACAAGATTGATAGATGATATATTAACTTTCTCTGGAATGACATTCCATTTTCTGTAGTATTTTATTTTCAAACTATAGGTCTGCCTTATCAAATCACAATTTAATGTTTATTTTTATGTATCAAAAATAAATTTTTGATACATAAAATTTTTTCAAAATCACATTTATGAGCGTTTGAAAAATATAATGAACAGTTACAGTGATGAGCTGTATTATCCTACCTTCAATCTTTTCGATAGATTTCTACTTGTCATTTTGCAAATGTTTTCTGGAAGATAATCTGTTGACCGTAAACAAGTCATCTATTTCAAGTGAGTCATTGTGTAACTTTGCAGTTACACTTAAAATAATCACCAAACTCAAATAAGAAATTAATCTCTACATTCCAAAGTAAATGCAATAAGAATAATATAATTTTTGACAGTTGTAGAAAATTGGGTGGCTTATAATGTGTTTGCATAAATATTCTCCCTCTTGATCTTCACCATGACCCTTTGTATATGTGTGCTCAGCCGTGTCCGACACTCTGACCCCATGGGACTGCAGCCCTCCAAGGTCTTCTATACATGGAAATTTCCAGACAAGAATGCTGGAGTGGGTTGCAAAAAATTTCCTTCTCCACCAAGATGGTCAAAGAAACTAAGGCAAAGATAGGTTAAACAATATTCCTATGATCACAGTAATTTTCATGACTGGAAAGCAAACCAGGTCTTCTGAATTTAAAATTGTCTTTCTTTCTTTCATACTACTCTAACTTGATATTGACAAATTACTGTTTCCATCCATGATTATTTGGAAACTACTTTCTTTACTCGGTTAAAAAAATATATACTCTTTGTTCTTTAATTAAGTAGGAACAAATTAGGTCAGCACATACATCTACAATACATCTCTTGAAGTACGATTTCAAAGACCAGGTAATACAATAAGTGCAGGTTTCCAGTCCCTACAATAAATTTTGAAATTAGGATGACAAGGATATCCTTATACACAGGGAAAGTTTTCTGCCTCATAGTCGTTGGTCACAAATGGATTGTGTTGGTGTTAGCCGCTCAGTCATGTCTGACTGTTTGTGAAACCATGGACTATAGCCGGCCAGGCTCCTCTGTCCATGGGATTCTCCAGGCAAGAACACTGGAGTGGGTTGCCACTCCCTTCTCCAGGGGATCTTCCTGACCCATGGACTGAACTCAGGTCTCCTGAATTGCAGGCAGGTTCTTTACCATCTAAGCCACCAGGGAAGCAAAATGGATTCTATCTGTGCTAAATTATTAGCCCTCTCAATTTTCCAGAGCAGATAGTCAACCTGTGTAAGCAACTTTTCCCACCTACTTCAACATGCCTTACAAATACTATCATTTCTTGGTATACCACAGTCTCCAAGTGGGTGAGAATTACTGTTATCTATTCCTATGTTTTGAGAGACATTGACACAGATATAAAGATGCAACTTTAGGAAATCCCCATTATGTTTGATTATACAGCCTTCTACTTTTTTTTTTGGCAGCTATCACAGTAACTCCTAAACATGTCCTGTGCTTTGTAGTTTCAGAAAGCATTTGATGTATCTTGTCTCATTTATTTTCTCTGGGTTAAAAAGGCTTACGATGTTGTCCAGTATCATTCAGTAAAGAGCAAACTAAGAACAGCAATCCAAGTCTTAGGAGAGGGAATACAGCACCATCTTAAAGATCACTCTGCCTTCACACTCAACTTTAACTGTATCTCATTGTGCTGCTACCCACAAAAAGCTGGCTAACTGCAAATATTTATTAATTTAAGTTTTTAATGAGTTTGGTGACAGCAGCAATTTTACATAAATTGTTTGATGTTGCTTTTTGGTCAAGACATTTCTCTTTTTCTTTTCTCCATCAAGTGCTAAGAACAGCATGTATGAAATAGAAAAAATGATTATTCTTGAGGGATAGATTAGAAAGATTCAAGTTCATTGTCCACAATCTGACACATGAAAAGAAGAGTAAAAGAGAAAAGAAGGTACTAGCTTTGAAAAATAGGACTGATATAGGAATTCATCAGCATCAAGCCAACTGCCAACTTGAGACTTAACAAATCCACTTGCTTCCCTTAATTAGTACCCTTTTCCTCCTAAGGAAATCTTGATAAAATCCTTTACAAAGCTAGTCTCTTTTAAACTATGTACCATAGGTAAGCAATATTAATTGGATATTTAATTATGGATTCTCTGTGCAAGCTTCATCACCGAACAACTATTATTATATTGTAGCACTCTTACTTTTAAATTGACTCTGTAATAACTCTGAAAGCTGTGTAAAGTAAAATTAAATCCTTATCCATAGACAATTACTTTTAGCATTTGTACTTGTGTCTAGGAAGTACCAGGGTTAAGTTGATATTACTCATTATGAATATAAATTATAAGATCCATTACTTTCATCCTTATTCCTATCTATCTTGAAAATACACACACAAAAAAATAAAAATAAAGACAATCAAAATATGATTTTAGCAGCAAAGAATGGTAAATTATTTTTAGGTAATCAATTTGCCCCTAAAAATTAAACTTGCGATTTGATATTATAGTATTTAAAAGTTTGTGAGATATTTTCTATTCCATTATCTGTTCTTTTCAGCTTCTGTTCTAATGGGCTGTATGCCTGTTACTAAGGACACAGATTTTTATCTTTGTATAAACTTATCTCCATGTTTAAAACTAAATGTAAAAAATTCAGGGTATGTGAGAATCATAAATTAGTGGTGTGGATATATGGAGAGATTATATTAATAGTGATATGTTATCAAAAGGGTAGTGACAAAGTCTTGAAAAATAGAAAAAGATTTTTGAACTCTCCTCATAATTATGGGATATGCCAAACACATAGTAAATTCAGTAAAAATCAGAGTGATAAAAATCATCTTAGGTAACATATCACCAATGTGCACACAGACAGAGATGACATTCTACATTAATGCACTATGTTAGATGTAACTTCTGTGAGTACACATAACTATGTGTTGGTGCCAAGGGACAATACATCAACAGGATATTTTATTGAGAACCATGCATTAGCTGTATCTGCCCATGTTTCCAGACATTAAAAACACATTATATGATGGATTTTATAAGAATACAAACTTCAACTGCATTAGCATTATTAAAATTGAATTGGATTCTAAAAGTCACTAGAACATCCACATCTGCTACCACCACTTTTTTCTCCTAAGAAAACTTTGCTTGCTCCAAATTATGCATACTGTAGACAAACTCTTTCACATTGGCAGCTTTATCCAAGCTTTACCAACATATTAACTTCCTGAACTTATATTTTATTATTTTCCTTCATCTCTCCAACATTTGTTCATCAGGATTATAGACTACAAACCACATAATTACTGTTCATTATCACCTCTATAATTCAGTTCTGTTCAGTTCAGTCGCTCAGTCGTGTCCTACTCTTTGTGACCTCATGAACTGCAGCACACCATGCCTCCTTGTCCATCACCAACTCCCAGAGTCCACCCATAACCACATCCATCAAGTTGGTGATGCCATCCAACCATCTCATCTTCTGTCGTCCCCTTCTCCTCCTGCCCTCCATCATCCCCAGCATCAGGGTCTTTTAAAATGAGTTAGCTCTTCACAAAAGGTGGCCAAAGGATTGGAGTTTCAGCTTCAACATCAATCATAAAAATGAACACACAGGACTGATCTGCGTTAGGATGGATTGGTTGGATCTCCTTGCAGTCCAAAGGACTCTCAAGAGGCTTCTACAACACCATAGATCAAAAGCATCAATTCTTCAGTGCTCAGCTTTCTTCACAGTTCAACTCTCACATCCACACATGACCACTGGAAAAACCATAGCCTTCACTAGATGGAACTTTGTTGACAAAGTAATGTCTCTGCTTTTGAATATGCTATCTAGGTTGGTCATAACTTTCCTTCCAAGGACTAAGCTGCAACCACCATCTGCAGTGATTTTGGAACCCAGAAAAATAGTCAACCACTGTTTCCACTGTTTTCTCATCTATTTCCCATGAAGTGATGGGACCAGATGCCATGATCTTCATTTTCTGAATGTTGAGCTTTAAGCCAACTTTTTCACTCTCCTCTTTTACTTTCTTCAAGAGGCTTTTTAGTTCTTCACTTTCTGCCATAACGGTGGTGTCATTGGCATATTTGAGGTTATTGATATTTCTCTCAGCAATCTTGATTCTAGCCTGTGCTTCAGCCAGCCCAGCGTTTCTCATGATGTACTCTACATATAAGTTAAATAAACAGGGTGACAATATACAGCCTTGACATACTCCTTTTCCTATTTGGAAACAGTCTGTTGTTCCATGTCCAGTTCTAACTGTTGCTTCCTACCTGCATACAGATTTCTCAAGAGGCAGGTCAAGTGGTCTGGTATTCCCATGTCTTTCAGAATTTTCCACAGTTTATTGTGATCCACACAGTCAAAGGCTTTGGCATAGTTAATAAAGCAGAAATAGATGTTTGTCTGGAACTCTCTTCCTGTTTCCACGATTCAGCAGATGTTGGCAATTTGATCTGTGGTTCCTCTGCCTTTTCTAAAACCAGCTTGAACATCTCAAACTTCACGGTTTATGTATTGCTGAAGCCTGGCTTGAAGAATTTTGAGCATTACTTTACTAGCATGTGAGATGAGTGCAATTGTGCAGTAGTTTCAGCATTCTTTGGCATTGCCTTTCTTTGGGACTGGAATGAAAACTGACATTTTCCAATCCTGTGGCCACTGCTGAGTTTTCCAAATTTGCTGGCATATTGAGTGCAGCACTTTCACAGCATCATCTTTCAGGATTTGAAATACCTCAATTGGAATTCCATCACCTCCACTAGCTTTGTTCGTAGTGATGCTTTCTAAGGCCCACTTGACTTCACCATCCAGGATGTCTAGCTCTAGGTGAGTGATCACACCATCATGATTAACTGGGTTGTGAAGATCTTTTTTGTACAGTTGTTCTGTGTATTCTTGCCACCTCTTCTTACTATCTTCTGCTTCTGTTAGGTCCCTACCATTTCTGTCCTTTATTGAGCCCATCTCTGCATGAAATGTTCCCTTGTTGTCTCTAATTTTCTTGAAGAGATCTCTAGTCTTTTCCATTCTGTTGTTTTCCTCTGTTTTTTTACATTGATCACTGAGGAACTCTTGCTATTCTTGAACTCTGCATTCAAATCAGTATATCTTTCCTTTTCTCCTTTGGTTTTTGCTACCCTTCTTTTCACAGCTAT
>SJYX01021869.1:71436-104477 GCA_006410675.1 Oreotragus oreotragus
CAAATGCTTATATCTTTCCTTTTCTCCTTTGCTTTTTGCTTCTCTTCTTTTCACAGCTATTTGTAAGGCCTCCTCAGACAGCCATTTTGCTTTTTTGCATTTCTTTTTCTTGGGGATCGTCTTGATTCCTGTCTCCTGTACAATGTCACAGACCTCCGTCCATAGTTCATCAGGCACTCTGTCTATCAGATCTAGGCCCTTAAATCTATTTCTCACTTCTATTGTGTAGTCATAAGGGATTTGATTTAGGTCATGCCTGAATGGTCTAATGGTTTTCCCCACTTTATTCCATTTCAGTCTGAATTTGGCAATAGGAGTTTATGATCTGAGCTACTGTCAGCTCCCGGTCTTGTTTTTGCTGACTCTAGAGATCTTCTCCACCTTTAGCTGCAAAGAATATAATCAATCTGATTTTGCTCTTGACCATCTGGTGATGTCCATGTGTAGAGTCTTGTCTTGTGTTGTTGGAAGAGGGTGTTTGTCATGACAGTGCATTCTCTTGGCAGAACTTTATTGTGCAGAAGTGTGGTGGCTTTGATGGACAGTGCAGAAGCGTGGCTGAGAGGAGCTACCCCACATCCAAGGTCAGGGGCAGTGGCTGAGAGGAGCTACCCCATGTCCAAGGTAAGGAGTAGTGGCTGCACTTTGCTGGAGCAGCCATGAAAAGATTCCTCAAGTCCAAGGTAAGAGAAACCCAAGTAAGACAGTAGGCACTGAGAGAGGACATCAGAGGGCAGACAGACGGAAACCACAATCTCAGACAACTAGCCAATCTGATCACATGGACCACAGCCTTGTCTATGTCAATGAAATTAAGCCATGCCGTGTGGGGCCACCCAAGATGGATGAGTCATGGTGGAGAGGTCTGACAGAATGTGGTCCACTGGAGAAGGGAATGGCAAACCATTTCACTATCCTTGCCTTGAGAAGCCCATGAACAGCACGAAAAGGCAAAAAGACAGAACACTGAAAGATGAACTCCCCATGTCATTAGGTGCCCAATATGCTACTGGAGATCAGTGGAGAAATAACTCCAGAAAAAATGAAGGGATGCAGCCAAAGCAAAAACAACACCCAGTTGTGGATGGGACTGGTGACGGAAGCAGGGTTTGATGCTGTAAAGAGCAATATTGCATAGGAACCTGGANTGCTGCGATTCATGGGGTCGCAAAGAGTCGGACATGACTGAGCGACTGAACTGAACTGAACTCCTCCTCTCCAGCTATAACCCCATTCTTTCTGGGGGAGTTGAGCACAGCGTGGGGTTAGAAGGAGAGTGAGGTTCAGAGGCACCCGGACACGGAGGGTGGGGAACAGGCAGAAGCCAGCTTTTCTTCTGGGGCTGCTTGTAACCCAGGGGAATTTGGGGCTGAGGGGACTCCAGGAGCCCTGAAGAGCGAGGAGCAGAGGAGAAGGGATTTTATTATCTCTTCCTTTTGTTTCCAAACGTACTCTTCCACCGATGGTTGTAGTTAGCTGTCTTCAACCCTTTCCAGTGTTCTCTAGGCAGGGGTAGGATTGAGGTGTGTGACGGGGGATAGGAGGGGTGGGGGGTTGGGGGGTTAGTTGGTGAGTTAGATGGGCAGCTCATGGGTACCTCTGACATCCAGGGCATGGGCTTTGTCTCACTTTAGTTTGCAAAACACAGGCGTCACAGAATAAGCTTAAGATAAATGCTCCCACCCTCACGGTACAAAGGAATACTCTCCTTTACACCTAAGAAGTGGGGGAGGCGGGGTGAAGACAGGATTTCCAAATGGGGAAATCTGATACAGAGGCCCGAGTGGAGGAGGGAGCCTGGCACTCTGTCTCCTGGAGACAGAGGGGGATGGGAGGTGGGGGCAGAGAATCCACAGAGGCCCTGTTTGTCTCCCCGGGGCCTTTGGGAGCTCCAGCTGTAACACTCGCTACTCACTTTGTCTCCTGGGTGCGTTAAGGTTCTTACTAACCAGTGTCCTGGGAGCAGTTTAAGAAACTGGTTACTAAGTTCTCAGAGCTGGGCCAAGGCCCTCAAACACTCACACCTCCCAAGGCACAAGTCCCTCCTAAACTCCAGTTTCAGGCTGTTTACCTGAGAAGAGGGGGCGGGGCTTCATCATCCAATCAGCCTGTGTTTGTCTACGAGCGGCGCACCTTCATTGGAGGGAAGCACAAGGACACCTCCAGGGAGGTGATAACTGCCATCTCTGGAACTGTTCACAGCCTGTTGGGTCTCGCTGGGTCCCTGGGTTCAGTCAGAAGTCGGGGCTGGTAAATCCCTTTACAAGCGTCTGCCACTGTGGCTCCAAGAGCCATATTCAGTGGCCAAGTGTTCGGTAGGGGAGACAGTGCTGACCCAGCCACCAGGAGCTCTGTCTTTCCGAGGTGGCAGCAAGGAGTCAGCTCGTTGAGAGTCAGGTCATATTACTTATACCCGGGGGAATGAGTGTTTCCTTGTTATGCCAACAAAACCGGAGCCTCTCTACTGGGATGCATAATGGCTTGTTTGATTGCACACAGATTTGCAGTTCTATTTAGCTTCTCCAAGGGCAGGGCTGCTGGTGACTGGGGCTTAGGGTGCAGACCTAGTAATAAAAAGTGCCAAGCTATAGATACTCAAATAATTGGTGTTCATTTGCAGGTAACTCCACCGCACAGTGAACGTTTTAGAAAGATCCTTAGGTCACTTAAAGTTAAAAAAAAAAAAAAATCACAGCCTGTTGGGTCTCGCTGGGTCCCTGGGTTCAGTCAGAAGTCGGGGCTGGTAAATCCCTTTACAAGCGTCTGCCACTGTGGCTCCAAGAGCCATATTCAGTGGCCAAGTGTTCGGTAGGGGAGACAGTGCTGACCCAGCCACCAGGAGCTCTGTCTTTCCGAGGTGGCAGCAAGGAGTCAGCTCGTTGAGAGTCAGGTCATATTACTTATACCCGGGGGAATGAATGTTTCCTTGTTATGCCAACAAAACCGGAGCCTCTCTACTGGGATGCATAATGGCTTGTTTGATTGCACACAGATTTGCAGTTCTATTTAGCTTCTCCAAGGGCAGGGCTGCTGGTGACTGGGGCTTAGGGTGCAGACCTAGTAATAAAAAGTGCCAAGCTATAGATACTCAAATAATTGGTGTTCATTTGCAGGTAACTCCACCGCACAGTGAACGTTTTAGAAAGATCCTTAGGTCACTTAAAGTTAAAAAAAAAAAAAAATCCTGACAGCCTAGGAAATGTCAGCTTGGGTTGAACCTTACACAGGGATCTTAGTTTTTATCCTGCAGTCCAGTCTGCAGTGTGAAGCCCAGGGCTCCGGGAGGCTGGTGGGGGTTGCAGCTGGTCTATACGATGTTTTTTCTAATTAGAAAAAGACACCCTTTTCTTGAGACACTTTACCATCCTCTGCTGGGAAAGTGCTGTTTTAAGGAATTTAGAGAGTGTTAGTCGCTTAGTCCGGAGAAGGCAATGGCACCCCACTCCAGTACTCTTGCCTGGAAAATCCCATGGATGAAGGAGCCTGGTGGGTTGCTAAGAGTCAGACACGACTGAGTGACTTCACTTTCACTGTCATGAATGGAGAAGGAAATGGCAACCCACTCCAGTGTTCTCGCCTGGAGAATCCCAGGGACGGGGGAACCTGGCGGGCTGCCGTCCATGGGGTTGCACAGAGTCCAGACACGACTGAAGTGACTTAGCAGCAGCAGCAGCAGCAGCATTCGCTTAGTCATGTCCGACTCGCTGTGACCCCATGGGCTGTAGCCTGCCAGACTCATCTGTCTGTGGAATTCTCCAGGTAAGAATACCGGAATGTGTCGACATTCTTTTCTCCAGGGGATCTTCCTGACCCAGGGATCAAATCTGGGTCTCCTGCACTGCAGGCAGATTCTTTACCATCTTGAGCCACAAGGGAAGCCCTCTCAGTGACCCTGAATACTGGGGAAGCAGGATCCCTGCAGTCTGCTTTCTCCAAATCTTACTCAGGACTTCACGTCCAGTGGTGCTCCTATCAGTCCCAGATTGCCTGTTTTCCACCGGTTCTGATTTTAGTGTTTTGTGTGTGTGTGCGTGAACACAATGCTTATTTCTTTTGTTCTATTGCTGTTCATGTCTGCACATCTTCTCCCCCTTGCCTCCTCCTCTGAAGAGCCCACCATTCACCTGTAAAGCCTCTTCCCTGTCTGTGCTGGAGCTAACATTTGTAAACACTCATGTTTACTTTTGAATGACCATAACAGTTCCTTGCATGGCACAAAGAGCCACACAAATACCCGTTCTGTTGGGAACAATGCAATTCACTCTTCACAGCCTCATGAAATATTGCCCACGCCTTTTATTTGCAAAGTGTGTACCCAGCTTTTTCTCCTATTTCTGCCCACAGCTGCCCTGGGAGGAAGCTCACAGGCCTGGAGGGAGGTAACCTGGTGGTGGAGGGACTCAGTGCCCTGGCAGAGCTGAGGGCTTACTGGCCACGTCCACTCCTGGCATCCTTGCTTCCTCTCCTGGCCTCCTGCATTCGTGGCCTAGAATAGACTTTTCTGGGAGATTGGGATGAATTTTGTTACGTTTGTTTGTTTGATAGAATAGTTGTGATTCTTAAGAGAGAGCAACTCTGCCGGGAGAATCTGGTTTAGGGAAAGTCAGTACATCTCAAGAAGAGATCCTTGTAATCCAGAAACCCTGGAGGAGTTAGTTACCAGGGACCTGACCTGGCTCTGCAGAGGGGGCCCACCCACTGGGTCCCAGCGATGAGTAAATCTGAGTTGGGTTTTGAACACAAGCCTGGAGAATCCCATGGACGGAGAAGCTGGGTAAGCTATAGTCCACAGGGTTGCAAAGAGTCGGACACGACTGAGTGACTTCACTCACTTCACTTGTGCACACATATACATGCCTGTTTATACACACATATATATACACACTCACATACACACCCAATACACACACACACACACACCTATATATACACACGCATACACACACATATACACATACACATGAATACATATATACATACACATACGCAATACACACAAAGACACACATATACACATAGACATACACAATACATGCCTATAAATAGACATACACACATATGTACATACATACACACATGCATACACACATGTATACACACACACACATTCCCCTTTCTGTGGTATGAGAACTGCTCTCTCAAGTCATCCAGAGGTTAAGGAGTGAGGATTTGTTTTGGGGACTTTGCCAACTTTGCCAAAATCCGTGGTTTCTAGAGCTTTGCGGTGTCCTCACGTAGTTGCACCCCTGTTCTGCAGCTCAGTCTCCTCTCTGAAGACCAGCAAAGCTCTGCCCGATACCGACCACTGAGGAAATAAGCACCCTTTCCCTTTCCAGCAAATCCCCTCACCCATCTGAGTACAGGGAGGCAGGAGGGGCAGGGAGCCCGCGGGCTGGTGGTGGTGGGAGGACAGTGAGTGACCCTGGCCATTCTGCCTTTGGAGGTCTAGCCTCATGGCAGAGTTCAGGGGCTGCCACTGGGTTTCAAGTTTTTCCTTAAATTGTGTGTGTATGTTTAGTTGCTCAGTTGTGTCTGACTCTCTGCAACCCCATGAACTGTAGCCTGCCAGGCTCTTCTGTCCCTGGAATTTCCCAGGCAAGAATACTGGAGTGGGTTGTCATTTCCTCCTCCAGGGGATCTTCCCCACCCAGGGACTGAACCTGAGTCCCCCACATCTTCTGCATTGCAGATAGATTCTTTACCATTGAGCCACACCAGGGAAGCTTCCCTTAAATTAAGCAGATGCAAATGCATCCCTGCTGCTGCTGTGCGGACCCCATAGACAGCAGCCCACCAGGCTCCCCTGTCCATGGGATTCTCCAGGCAAGAACCCTGGAGTCGGTTGTCATTTTCCTCTTCAATGCACGGAAGTGAAAAGTGAAAGTGAAGTTGCTCAGTTGTGTCCATCTCTTGGCGACCCCATGGCCTGTAGCCCACTGGTAGGCTGGCTCCTCTGTCCATGGGATTTTCCAGGCAAGAGTACTGGAGTGGGGTGGCATTGCCATTGCTGCATCCCTAACCCAGCACATTTCCTCCCATATGCCAAGATCTGGCTCAAAAGATCCCATGAAACTGGTTGATAGATTTCCACTAAACAGATGCTTTAGTTTAGTGGAACACTAAAGCTTAGTTTACACATAGGCACACACACACACACACACACAATTTACACCTATACATACACATATGCACTTACACACATGCACATACATATAAAGACATACACACATATGCACACACGCATGTATATATACACACACACACACACACACACATTCCTGAGACTTTCCCCAAGTGGCTTTCTTTCCCTTCCTCCTCTCCTGGCAAGGATGGGAAGCTGCAGGTGCCTGCTGGCACGTATTCACTGAGATGTTTTTGTTGAGGTTGTATTTGCAGTCTCACTCAGGGACAAGACACACAGGAGACAGTGAACAACCCTGAAAGAGGGTGAATGCCATCCGGAGTCAGTTAAGGGGCATGTGGTGCAACAGTTCTATCACAGAGCTGATGGCCCTTTCTGACTGGGAGCAGGGTGAGTGGAGCTGTTCCAGACCCAGAGCTTGGACAGACCCCAAGCTGAGAACCCGGGGCTGATGCCAGGCCTTTGTCCTCCCGGCCAGCTGGTCCTGCCCTGACCCCTGCTCAGATGCTGCCCAGGAGCACAGAGCGGGAGATGGGTCCTTTGGAGGGTTCTGTAGCCATCTCCCTTGGCACTGGGGACTTCAGGGACATATCCAGTGATCTTACTTCTCATGAAGGCTGTGTTCTGACTATCTCAGCGAGAGGAATCTCCAGCTTCACAGAAAGCATCCTTTAGTGGAAATCTATCAGCCAGTTTCACCGGGTCTTTTGAGCCAGATCTTGGAATGTGGGAGGGAATCCCAAACCAGGCAGAAGTTATAAATAGAATTAGCAACCCTCCCCCATTCATCCTTGCAGGCTGAGCAATAAGAAAGTGGGCCCTTCCCTGGGGGTGAATTCCTGAACCCACTGCTTTGGACCACTTCAGGTCTAGGCGCCTCCAGACCTCCCCAGGGGGCAGCCGCTGAACACCCACTTCAGGGCTGGGCTGAACAATCCTGCACTTTATCTGTTAGTTTCCCCTTTGTTCACTCCAGACCTAGGAATGCCCCCCACCCCTGCTCCTTTGTCAACTGTTCCAGAACCAACACAAGAGCTAAGCTCCAGATCTCTCACTCCTGTTTTTTTATCTCCTCGATCCCCACCGCCCCCACCCCGTCTGCCCTTGGGGAGATGAACTTTTTTCTCCTTCTCCCTCCAACTGGCTTGGCATCTCCTGGGAGGAGGCCTGGTGCTTTTTAATGAACTGAAAATGTGATTAAGTTGGATTCCAATTGGGTCTGCACACCCACCCAGGCAGGGTGAGGTCATGCCTTGATGGACCGGGGCTGGCGCGCTCTCGCCAGCCTCTGGCACCACAGACGAGAGACGCAGGAAGAGAGAAGCAGCTAATGCTGGGCATCGGAGCCAGGGAGATGCTGGAAGTGAATTAGCTGACCCTCTTTGGTCTCGCTGCCAGAACGGTTTAGCAGAGGGCTGGGGAGAAGCCATCTTCGAGCTGTTTGGCTAGTACTGACAGCGGGCAATGACAATAGTTACAAGCAGTTGATTGCACTCCCTGTGTTAGGTCATTTAGTTTTATTTTGCAGGAAAGCTGAAGGTAAGCATTGCTATCTCAGTTAGGACTAGGTCCTGCTGTGCCAGGATAGCTAAAGTGGTAGAGCAGTGCATCCCTCTCTCACTGAGAAGGAGTTCAGAGTGGGATGTCCAGTGCTGACGCCGTGGCGTTGGGTGAAGGGTCCTTCGGTCTCGTTTCTCTGCTGTCCTCAGCCTCATGGCCCCAGATGGCAGCTTAAGCATCAGACATCATGACCGCATTCCAGTCATAGAAAGAGAAGTGTTGAAAGAAGCACCCTTTCCTTTGGGGGCTGCTTCTTGGGAGTCACACACGACCTTCCTGCTTATGTTGGGGTTAGCAAGGAGGGGAGCAAAGCTTAGTCTTATGACCACTCCCAGCTGCAAGGGAGGCTGAAAAATCAAATCTTTGTTCTCAGTGGCTCTGTGCCCAGCAGTTTTCTAAGAAAGAAGGAATAGATCCGGACAACTTTCCATCTCTTCCACAATCTCCCTCTTTTCAGGGTGAGAAAATAAAGGTACCAAGAAGGGAGACGATCTTGCTGAAGTCACACATTTTGTGAGCGATGGGGTCGGTCTTTCTAAAACCTGTGCTATATCCACTGGGCTACACTGTTTTCTAATCTGACTGATAGGAAACAAGGTGGGTGCTGGGGGGCACTGGGGTCGTGGAAAACCAGGTGAACTGTGGCTAAGTGGCAGGTGCCTGGCCTGTGGGGTGAAATCAGGGTTTGAGTTCAGCTCAGTGACTCCTTCACCAGTATAGCTGTTGGCAAACTAAATTGGCTGAGGACTGCTTTATACTCTTAAAAATAATTGAGGATCCCAAAGAGTCTGNGAGAAGGGGACAACAGAGGATGAGATGGTTGGATGGCATCACCAGCTCGATGGACATGAGTTTGAGTAAACTCTGGGAATTAGTGATGGACAGGGATTCCTGGTGTGCTGCAATTAATGGGGCTGCAAAGAGTCAGACACGACTGAGTGATTGAACTGAACTGATATATGTACATATTATATATTGGGGTAGGAAATGGCAACCCATTCCAGTATTCCTGCCTGGGAAATCCCATGGGCAGGGGAGCCTGGTGGGCCACAGTCTGTGGGGTCACAGAGTCAGACACAGCTGAGCACACACAAACACATATAAAATGGGTATGTATTATATATAACTGTATATAATATTAATATATATCCAATGTACAGTCATTCATCTATTGCACCTCTACTAGGTGCCAAGAAGTACATGACATGCCCATGGGCCTCCAAGCTTCCTGTAGAAGAATCAGAGAACACCCCAAGCCCCTCCCCCATGCACTGGTCCTGCCGCAGCCCCAGTATCTGCAACCATTCAAGCGGGATACAGCCCATTACCTCACAGTCTTCTTCCCCATGCCTGGTTGCTAGTCAACTGGATCAGTAATGCTTGGTGAAGACAAACTCTCCTTTCCCTTGACAAAGTGGCAGAGTACAATTTTGACAACTCACATAATGTATTTTTGAAACTACTTTTTGTAAAGGAGATAAATCTCATGAAATATGTTGCTCTGTGCGTGTATAAAATAAGAAGTCCTGTAAGAAAAACTTTTTGCTAATACCATCATGATCAACTTTGCTACAAATGTTAGAAACTATGTTCTCTTTCAACTTATTCCTTGTTCTGCTAAAGAAAAGGACTATGTTGATGCAGAAAGGCTTCAGGCAGAAAATGAACCAATTGTGGAGATACTAGAAGATCCACAAATTGCAAGACAAATGAAGCCAATCACAGATGCCAGATGCTGGCCCCTAATTGGCTGGCAGGTGTGTTTAAAGGCAGGGATGTTTCCATACAGGGTGCTTCCCTGGTGGCTCTGTAAAGAATCCGCCTGCCAATGCAGAAGATGCAGATTTAATCCCTGGGTCGCGAAGATCTCCTGGAGTAGGAAATGGTGACCCACTCCAGTAGTCTTGCCTGGGAAATTCCATGGCAGAGGAGCCTGGGGGGCTACAGTCCATGAGGTCACAAAACAGTCGGACATGACTGAGTAACTAAACTAGGCAGCCAGGATTTCAGCATGAATGTGACATTATACGCAAGTAGAGAAGTATCTCCAAATGTGTTCTGAGATAATCTGGCCTCTGGAGTTTGTTTTTGCTTGGTTTTGATAGAAACATTCTTTTTTAAAAAAATCAACTTTATTGAGATATAATTTGCATAATTTACATAGTAGGCACATGTTTGAGTGTATAGTTTGATGAGTTTTGACAAACGCGTACATGTGCATTTGTGATCTCTCCAAAAAAAGAAAAAAAAAACATAAAATATTTCCATCACTCTGGAAGTTCCGTCTTGCTCCTTTGCAGTTAGCCCTTCCTTTCCTTATAAAAGCAGGAATCAGGTTTCTATCACTCTCCTGATTAGAGTAGATTTTGATTTTGCCCGTTTTAGAATTTCATATTAATGGAACCATAATATATGAACTCTCATTCCTGACTTTTTTCACGCAGTAGATTTTAGAGACATATCTGTGTTGTTGCTGTTGCTGCTGTTCCAGTTGATTCAGTCCTGTCTGACTCTGTGCAGCCCCATGGACGGTAGCCTGCCAGGCTCCTATGTCCATGGGATTGTCCTGGCAGGAATACTGGAGTGGGTTGCCATTCTCTTTTCCAGGGGATCTTCCCAACCCAGGGATTGAACGTGAGTCTCCTGCTTGGTAGGCAGATATTTTTAACCACTGAGCCATCAATGGTTGTAGCATATATCATTTTTTTTCCTCCTTACTTTAGTGAGTCGCGACTAAACTACAGATTGTCTATTAAACTGCTGGTGGACTGGTTTGTTTCAGTTTTGAATTATTATGAATAAGGTTGGTAATCAGCATATCCTTACCAGTCTTTTTGTGAACGTATGTTTTTACTGACCTGGGGAACACTTCATAGTGGAATTATTGGGTTGTATGAAGTATGGCGTATAGGATTCTTAAGTCTGCCCCACCAGATCCCCTGCCTCCTTAGCATACCTGCTCTTGTGATCCGTTCCTCTGAGTGCAGTCAGGACCTGTGAGTGAAAGGTGCCATTCCCATGACTAGAGTCAGGGTGCAGCGATTGGCAGCAGTGATTCAAACGTCTCATCAGTTGCCTTTAAGTTAATTAACGGGGAGATGTCCAGGGTGCGTCTAACCTAATCTGGTGAACCTTCTGTAAAAGGCTCTAGAATGAGAGATTGCTGGCCTCAAAGAACAAGCTGCTCTGAGTGCCCCTCCTGCAAGGAAATCAGTCCTGCATACCTGCTCTTGTGATCCGTTCCTCTGAGTGCAGTCAGGACCTGTGAGTGAAAGGTGCCATTCCCATGACTAGAGTCAGGGTGCAGCGATTGGCAGCAGTGATTCAAACGTCTCATCAGTTGCCTTTAAGTTAATTAACGGGGAGATGTCCAGGGTGCGTCTAACCTAATCTGGTGAACCTTCTGTAAAAGGCTCTAGAATGAGAGATTGCTGGCCTCAAAGAACAAGCTGCTCTGAGTGCCCCTCCTGCAAGGAAATCAGTCCCTGGAAACAAGCAGGTGAACTTGGAAGTGGAACCCTAGCTTCGGGTGAGACCTCAGCCCTGGGTGACATCGTGATGAGAGCCTTATTAGCAGTGGACCCAAGCTAAGCACTGCCTGCACTCCTAATCTGTGGAAATCCTGAGATAGTAAATTTTAAGCTGCTAAATTTGTGGTACTTTGTTACACAGGAGTAGAAAATAAAAACAAAAAGATAAACTAATAAGATAAATGTATGAATAATCAAGCTTTTTTCCCCTTAGTATTGAGTTGTACAAATTCTTTACATAGTTTAGATAAGAACCCTTCTAGTCATAGAGGCTGAGAAGGTTTTCTCACAGTCAATGCATTTTTCTTTTCTTAATTGTGAACTCTTTAAAGAGTAGAAGTTTTTATCTTTGAGGAGCATAAATGCATATATTTTACTGATTTGTGCTTTGTTGGTCCTCTCTAAGAATTCTTTTCTTACCTCAGAATTGCAGGATTTTTCTTCTATGGTTTTTGCTAGAATTCTTAGAGTATTAGCCTCCCCATTTTAGGCCCATGACAGAAGTCTTTAGATCATATTTTCAACTCTCATAATATTTTGGATATTTTTCAGATTTTGAATTTCCATATCAGTTTTTAAAACAGCCCATCCAGGCTCCTCCGTCCATGGAATTTTCCAGGCAAGAGTACTGGAGTGGGTTGCCATTGCCTTCTCCAAATATTTACCCTATTAGATATCAAAAAGAAAAATTGTAAACATGTAAATTTATTTAAAACTAAGACATGATATTTAACATGAATGTGTGTTTGCTCAGTTGCTAAGTCATGTCTGACTCTTTGCGACCCCATGGTCTATAGCCTGCCAGGCTCCTCCATCCATGGGATTTCCCTGGCGAAGATACTGGAGTGGCTTACCATTTCCTTCTCCAATTTAACACAAATACCATCTTTTTAATAAAAATGAATATAAATTCCAAACAAACAAACAAAAAAACTTGGGAGGAGGATGGTGTGGTCTCACAGTTCTACAAACCTCCTTACTGTCTGGCTTGAGAGAAAGCAGCTGGTTCTTACATTTGCGTCTGTAGCCAGCCTGTTGTGAGTCCACACATCATGTAGTCTCTGGAAAATTCCACTGTGCTTTTCCAAAAGATTGAGAGCATAAAGGTCAGATGACATCTTAGTGTTGTTACAAAACTAGTTTTGATCTTGAGGATTCCTGCAAGGATCTTGGGAGTTTGTTGGGGGTCCTTGGACCACACTTGGAGAACTGCTGACCTATTGAATTCTTTAGTCTCTCCTGCCTCAGTTTCTAAATCAGAAAGGCTGTGTTTAGCCTCTGAGGTTTGGGTTCTTTAAAAAAATTTTTTTTAACTTTATTTAAAAAATATTTACTCAGTTTTATTTGGCTGTGCTGGATCTCAGTTGTGGCATGCAGGATCTAGTTCCCTGAACAAGGGTTGAACTCGGGCCCCTGCACTGGGAGTGTGGAGTCTTAGCCTCTGGACCACCAGGGAAGTCCTGAGGTTTGTGTTCTTTGAAGGGGTCTTCGGGCCTCTCTGTGGGAGTGGGTGACCTGCTGGTCTCTGAAACAACTTTATTCGTTGGGTTACAGAGAGCACAGACCACCACAGAGGGGAGAGGGGTGTGGTCTGTCTGTCCTTAAAGCAGGAAAAGGGTGGAGACTCTGTAGGGCCATCAGCTGGGGGCTCTATAGGTCAGTGGCCTTGGGTGGGTGATGAGCAGTCAGAGGAAGCTGCCCACTCCTTGCGTCCCCCTGGTCCACCCAACACTGCTGGGCATGACTGTGTCCACTCCCTCAGACGAGGAGACATATGGAGACACACCTATGTCATGGATGGCTTGGGTTCCATGAGGACACATGGCAACAGGCTTGGGAACCCAGGCCTGCTCACCAAATCCTATGGTGGAGGGAGTGCCCAGGGAAAGACACCTCCTAGTGCTTTACTCAGGGAGTAACAAAGAGATGGCCTGAAGGACCAGCTTGGGAGAAAACAAAAGCTGATTCAAGGAGAGTCCACAAGGTTGGGACCCTGACAAGGATCAGAACTAGCTGCTAGGAGAAGCCCAGGCACTGACCTATCGGAGCAGCGTCCCAGGGACAGCTGTGCCTTTCCTGGGGCATCTGTTAGCAACACAGGGTTTGGCTCGCCTGTAATTACTCTGTCTCCTGCTGCCTGAATTTGGCTGTCAGGCTTGTCTGGTATGGCCTGAAACCTAAGTAAGTCCTGTGTAACGTCCAGAGCCTGGTTCAGACTGTACCTCCTTTCCTGGTGTCTTGGCGGCAGCTTCCTTCTTGCTGTGATTGGCCACACCCTTGGGAAGATACATTTATATTGAGACCAGGTCTTCAAGCCATTATATAAACCTTCCCCATGGAAATACCTGGTGCAGGTCTATTGAAAACTCCCTGAGAACTGGAGGGTATGACTCTCTCATTGCTGTTGTCGTGACTGTTGATTTAGCACTTTCGTACAGCCTGGTATGCATGTCTTGGGCTTCCCTGGTGGCCCAGATGATAAAGAATTGATCTGCAATGTGGGAGACCTGGGTTCGATCCCTGGGTCAGGAAGATCCCCTGGAGAAAGGAATGGCTACCCACTCCAGTACTCTTGCCTGGAGAATCCCATGGATGGTGGAGCCTGGTGGGCTACAGTCCATGGGGTCGCCAAGAGTCAGACACGACTGAGTGACTAACACTTTCACTTTCAAGCGTGACTTGGGAATACAGCTCCTGTCTTTGAAAAGCCTGCAGGGAAATGGGGAGATGGCCCCAGAAATGGAGACCAGAGCAGATGCACCCAGGGGCCTATAGGAGCATCTAACTAGCTTTCTATTGTGGGTCTTGCCTGGCACAGCGCCTGGACATAGTAGATGTGCAAGAAATTGAACGAGACATTGGGGTGTGTTCAGAGAACTATCAGTAATGCAGGACGTGGGGAGGGGAAGGGTGAGCGAAAGAAGGAGGCAGGGCTCAGGCCATGGAAGGCCAGGCCTCCCTGCCTCCCTCATATGCTGGGACTCGGCCCTCCAAGTGGGGATAGGACTTAGACTTGCCTTTTCTATTGACCACACAGCTAAATGCTTGCTGAGTGACCATATGGTCACCTCCTGCTGGCCCCTGTCTCTCCATGGCTCTCAGAGGACACAGTAGCTCCATCCTGGACTTGTGTCCTTGGAGGTATCCTGCCTGGGGCCTGGCCTGGCAGGGGTGCTCAGCTACTCAGGAACTTGTGTCCTCCTGACCCACCCAACACTGCCAGTCACGACTATGTCCAGCTCCCGTGGACAAGGAGACAGGCAAAGCACACCTACATCACAGATAACTTGGGTTCCATGAGGGCATGTGGTAATAGGCATGAAAACCCAGGCCTGCTCACCAGACCCTACAGTGGATGGAGTGCCTTGGGACGAATCAGGCTGTGTGCCCTGGGACGAATCGGGATGTGGGTGATGGATCAGGGGATCCTGGAAGGAGCAGATGGCAGGCCCAGTGTGCCAGTGTGCTACCGTTGTGGGATAAGGCCAGCTGGGCTTTAAAGGCTGGCAGGCATCTGGAAATCCTCCCTGACCTTCACATTGTGGTCACTCTCGTGACCAAGCTCAGGCCAGGGCTGGCCAGAGGACAGCTTTTTCCTTTTCTCTGAGAAAGAAAGCCTAGGCAGGTTTCAGATGCAGGTGGTCGAGGCCTCAGGAACTGTTCTAAGGGAGGTGGCTGTGTCTGCAGAAATCCATTCCCTCCTGCAGGCAAGTGATCAGAACCCACCCTTCTTGCTAAGGCTTTCTGAAAACCATTTACTACCTCCAGGGACCTCCCAGGAAATGTGCTGGAGTACTGTTCCCACTTTTCCATTGAGCAGGGATGAAGGGGGGCCAGCTGGAGACGAGCCACGCTGGACCCTGTTCCCCCACCCTGGGCTCTGAAAGGGGGAGGGGACACCTGGACTCCTGGGTTTCTCCCTTCCTCTGACTGGTCCTGTGTCCGCCGAGGGGCCTGGTCCCTGTGCCTGGGAGCTGGTTATGTGGTGCAGGGACTGCTCGAAGCCACTGTCCTACAGCCCAGGCAATGGGAACCACCACTAGAAAATACCATGGAGTTGCCTTTGTTTTTTTCCCTCTGGTTCCAAATTGTGTGTGTGGCAAGAGGTAGGCAAGTGCCCAAGCTCCTGCCCCTACCCCAAGAGTGCCCTCAACTGCCCTGTAAGAGACCAATAACCTCCTCCACATTTTTTTTTTTAAATGGGAACCTTTTTTTAGAGAGCTTCTCTGGTGGCTCATACAGTGAAGGATCCGCTTGCAATGAGGGAGACCTGGGTTTGATCCTTGGGTGGGGAAGACTGCCTGGAGGAGGGCGTGGCAACCCACTCCAGTGTTCTTGCCTGGAGTATCCTGGTGGACAGAGGAGCCTGGCGGGCTACAGTCCATGGGGTTGCAGAGACTCAGACATGACTGAGCGACTAAAGCATAGCACATTTTTTTTTTTTTAATGTCTTTATTGAACTTGTCACAATAATGACATTAAAAGATGCTTACTCCTTGGAAGGAAAGTTATGCCCAACCTAGACATCATATTAAAAAGCAGAGACATTACTTTGTCAACAAAGGTCCGTCTAGTCAAGGCTATGGTTTTTCCAGTGGTCATGTATGGATGTGAGAGTTAGACTGTGAAGAAAGCTGAGCACCGAAGAATTGATGCTTTCGAACTGTGGTGTTGGAGGACTCTTGAGAGTCCCTTGGACTGCAAGGAGATCCAACCAGTCCATCCTATAGGAGATCAGTCCTGGGTGTTCATTGGAAGGACTGATGTTGAAGCTGAAACTCCACTACTTTGGCCACCTGATGCGAAGAGCTAATTCATTTGAAAAGACCCTGATGCTGGGAAAGATTGAGGGCAGGAGAAGGGGACGACAGAGGATGAGATGGTAGGATGGCACCACTGACTCAGTGGACATGGGTTTGGGTGGACTCTGGGAGTTGGTGATGGACAGGGAAGCCTGGCGTGCTGCGGTTCATGGGGTCGAAAAGAGTCGGACACGACTGAGCTACTGAACTGAACTGACTGCTTGTTTTATGTTTTGGTGTTTTGGCTGTGAGGCTTAGCGGAACTTAGTTCCCCAACCAGGGATGGAACCTGCACCCCCTGCCTTGGAAGGTGAAGCCTTAACCCTTGGACCACCAGGGAAGATCCTGCATGGCATTTCTGATGGGCCAGGCAGTGGGACAGGATGGAAAGAATTAGACACAAGCCTCAGCCTCCTTCCCCGAGTCTCAGGTGCCAGTGATGATGGAGATTCTCAGACTTGTCTACTAGAAAGAAAAGTGGGGTCCTCCCCCAGCCACCCCCACTGGAAAGACACTCACCTTGTTCTGGAGGACTGTGACTGTCCCAAAGAAAAGGTCAATAACAGCAGCCCTCTGTTGACCAGGGAACACCCAAGATACTAGTGAATTGATAGTGCTGCCTTGGCAACCATTCTCCCCTATACAACCCAGGCAGATGGAGATGGGAAAAGGGACAAAGATATCCTTCTGTCCTGCTGGCGACCTGTTCACTATTCTGAAGAGATGCCTGATGGCAGTAAGGACAGTGGAAGGGCTCTCTCTGGTGGCCAGGATATCAATGTCAGTGACAATGATGATGGTGAAACGGGGGTCACCATTTCTAAGGCTAAGCCTCTGGCATGCATTATTCCATCCAGTCTTCACTTTCATCCTTTCCGATGGTTGTTCAGTCGCTAAGTCACATCCAGCTCTTTGTGACCCCACGGACTGCAGCACGTCAGACCCCTCTGTCCTCCACTATCTCCCGGAGTTTGTCCATTGAGTTGGTGATGCCATCCAACCATCTCATCCTCTGCCGCCCCCTTCTCCTCATGCCCTCAATATTTCCCAGCATCAGAGTCTTTTCTAATGAATCAGCTCTTATGAGTTATCAGGTGGCCAAAGTATTGGAGCTTCAGCTTTAGCATCAGTCCTTCCAAGGAATATTCAGGATTGATTTCCTTTAGGATTGACTAGTTTGATCTCCTTGCTGTCCAAGGGACTCTCAAGTTACAGGATGCTTGGGGCTGGTGCACTGGGATGACCCAGAGGGATGGCATGGGGAGGGAGGTGGGAGGGGAGTTCAGGATAGGGAACACATGTACTCCTGTGGTGGATTCATGTTAATGTATGGCTAAACCAATACAATATTGTAAAGTAATTAGCCTCCAATTAAGATAAATAAATTTATATTTAAAACAAAGAAGAAGCAACTGGGACCCAGACGGCCAGATACGGGAACCAAGTAGTAGAAGGCAGGCCTTGGATCTGGAAGGGCTCCTGCAGGAACTCAGGGTTAAAGAGATATAGTCACTAGAAATCAGCTGGGTCATAGGGAGCAGGACAGGCTCCGACTGCCAAGAAACAGGGTGGCTTTGCTTTTTCACCCTGATCCCTTTCTCCTTGTTACACTCACCCTTTCCCAACATAATCTTCATGTTATACCAGTTTAAATGAAAAAAAAAAAAAGGCAGAAAATAATCTCAATTTCCAAAAACCAATAATTGTTTAATAAATTTAGATAGGGGAATATTATGCCATTATGAAAATAATAGTGAAGATATATATATATACACACACATATGTGTATGTGTATATATATATATATATATATATATACATGGAAATATGTTTTTCCATGTGTGTATATATATATATACATGGAAATATGTTCACCACTTCTTAATTCATTGGTTTACCAAATATTGTTGCATGCTTGTTATATGTCAGGCTCTGATTGATCTGTTTCAGCAGTATATAAAACAGTGAGAGATTCAGAAAATTAAAAACGAAAACCAAATACATAATGTAATTTCAGGAAAGATAATTGCTATGAAGAAGTAGAAAGCAGGGTGACGAAGCAGGGGAGTATGTGGGAATGACATTTGAATAGATAAAGGGAGAAGACCATTCCTAGAAGAAGGAAAAGTCAGCGTGAAAGCTCAGAACTGGGAGTAAGAGGGCCAGACACAGGGAAGGAAAGAAAGCTCCAGGCTGAAAGGAAACAAACAAGCAGTGGGACACAGAGCAGAGGCACATCGCTGGCAGCAGATTGGAGATGCTCCAGCATCTTCAGTATCCTTTCCCAGGAGGGTGCCGAGAAAGGAACCGCCACTTCCCCTGAGCCGGTGGTGGTTCTGGTGTAAGAAGGCGTCTTCTCTCCAGGGTGCTCTACACATGTTGGTTGCCAAGGGTGTCAAATGCACCACCTCCTACCCAGTGGAAAGAGGGCAAGTACACCTGCACCCTAACTATGTTCAAACAGTTAAAAATAAAATTAAAACACTATTGGGATTCCCCTGGCAGTCCAGCGTTAAGAACTTCTCCTTCCCCACAGTGGATAAGACGCCACTCACCAATGCAGGGGACATGGGTTTGATCCTTGATCTGGGAAGACTCCACATGGCGCAGAGCAACGGATCCCGTGCGCCACGACTACTGATCCCACGGGCTGCAGCTACCGAAGCCCATGTGCCTACAGCCTGTGCTCTGCAACAAGAGAAGCAATTGTGATGAGAAGCTCACATACTACAAAGAATAGTAGCCCCCACTCTCTGTAACTAGAGAAGGCCCATGCAAAAGCATGAAGACTCAGTGCAACCATAAATAAGTAAAAAGACCTCTGGATGTCCATGCTAAAAAAAAAAACGACTTTGCCTTTCAACGCACGCCGTGCAGTTTCCATCTCTGGTTGTGGAGCTAATCCCACATGCTTCACAGCCATAAAACCAAAAACATAAAACAGGAGCACTATTTTAACAAAGTCATAAAGACTTGAGAATGGTTGGGAAGATTCTCTGGAGAAGGAAATGGCAACCCATTCTAGTATTCTTGCCTGGAGAATCTCATGAACAGAGGAGTCTGGCAGGCTACAGTCCATGGGATTGCAAGAGTCAGACATGACTTAGCAACTAAACCACCACCACCACATCGAAAAAAATTTTTTTCATTAAAAAAAAAAGTTATCAACCACTATGTAGGCCAGACAGATACATCTGTGGGCTTTATGAGGCCTTTGGGCTGGAAGTATTTTTAACCCCCTTTTAAGCCTGGAGGAGACGTTTCAGGACTGACTGTGCTGAATAAACTAAGAAAATGTGCACTGCAGTCTAAGAAAACTCTCTGAGCAGGAGACTCTCCCTGGGAGCATCCCAAAACTTTCTCATCCATTGCCCTTTTCCCTCTTTTCTAGACGTATCCGAGGACACTTCTCTAGTAACAAAAGCCCTCTGTAAGTTTCACCCCTTGGAAGCTCCCCTTGTAATGTGGTACTGATTACCTTTATGGTCTGCTTCTAGTCAATGCAGGGACTATAACTCTTGATGCTCCAGTTTAGTTCTTTTATGGGAGTCCTGGGCAAAACCATACCACTAGAAGCCACACTTTCTTAGGCTATTAATAAGGAGAATAGTATTTATCTTTCCTGCGTGGTGGTGTGATCGTTGATTAATAAATGCTCAAATGGTGTTTTGAAGGTGACAAGTATCAGCTATTATAGTGACTATTATTAGCTGATCCTACAATCAAGAATTAGAATGAATGCCAGCTTGCAGCATGATTTCTACATGTTTTGGACGTACATTCTATCCACTGGAGGAATTAAATTTAAGCCCAGCGTCATTAATCAATATGTATAAAGCATGTTGTCTCAACTGCTCTAAGTACCAAGTGCAGTTGTAACAAACACCAAAGCTTTTGTTTGAAACTTGTAGTAATATTGCATTCTGATTGGCTTCATTTACATCACAGATCAAGTACTCAGAGGCTCATTTCTATATTCTGTGCAGTGCCCAGCAGCCTGCTGGCATATCATAACTATCCAATAAAAGCAGTAATAAAGTTGTAATTTTCTTCCCTTTTCTCTTGATTTGCCTTCACATATTTTTTTAAAAAGTAGATTAGACAGAAAGAAAGATATTCTCTTATTTGTGGCAAAAGATGACTCAAAATCTTTGCTAATGGGAATATGGAATCTTTTTTCTCCTGTATACCAATCAGGAAAATGAAAATTATTTACTCTGGGATGTCTTGTTGTATTGCTCTTAAATCATGTATAGTCCATTAATGGACATTTATAGTCCATTCCTCCTTTGAATAATGGAGGACCTAGGAGGGCCCCTGATTTAATTTTGTCTCCTGTGTTTCTTTAGTATCTTTGTGCTTTCTTGCATTTAGGAGAATAGCACAGAAGAGAGAGTTAAGAATGATTTTTTTTTAAAGAAAGCTATTAAAAGCTTTTACAAGGGACTTGAGCTTTAATAAAACCTCTCTGTATGCAGAAAGGCCAAATCTCCAGGGATTTGGGAAAAGGCAACCTCAAAGTTAAACATTTGAACAGCAAACTAAATTCATGACTTTAACATCACTTCCTTCCTTATCTTCCTTGTAAGATACAGCATTAGGTCAGCATATTCTTTAATCCAAAATCTCTAAGAGATTGCAGTATCAGTTTATAAGAGCACATACTTGTTTGACATTTTAGTTTATAAAATTCTATATTACATACCTATTAGATTTCTACCGCTGTCATAACAAATGACTATAAATTTATCAGCTTAAAACAACTACTTATTATTTCACGGTTCTCTAGGTCAAAAATATAGGCACAGTTTGGAGACTTCCCTGGTGTTTCCAGGGAGCTAAGACTCTGTACTCCAAATGCAGGGATCCTGGGTTCAGTCCCTGGTCAGAGATCTCAATGCTGCATCAAAGAGTTGGCATGCTGCAACAAAATGATCTTGCATGCCACAGTGAAGATCAAAGTTCCCATGTGCTACAACTAAGATGATGCAGCCAAATAAATAAATATTAAATATATATAGGCAAAGGTTGGATTAGCTGGTTATCTGCATCAAGTTTCACAAGATGGAAATTAAGATACCTGTGGCCCTCTCTTGAGGCTCTGGTGATGTATTCACTTCCAAGTTCATTCATGTTGCTGGCAGAATTCAGTTCCATGTGGTTGTAGGACTGTGGTACCTGCTTCCCTGAAGCTGTTGACTGGGGATTGTTCTCTAGTTTCACTGATACCCACATTCCTTCACTGATGGCTTCCTTTCTCCATCTGCAAAGTCAGAAATGGTAAATAAGGTCATTTCAAGCTTTAAATGTTTCTGATTTCCCCTTGTGTCTCATCACTCATCTGGTTCCCACCTGAGAAAACTCTCCTCTTTTAAGAGCTCATGTGATTAGACTGGGCATGGCTGGATAATCAGAATTTCACCATGTCAAGGTATGTAATCAAAATTATATTTCAAAAATCTTTTTGAACATGTTATGACCAACCTAGACAGCATATTAAAAAGCAGAGACATTACATTGCCAACAAACGTCTGTCTAGCCAAAGTTATGGTTTTTCCAGTGGTCATGTATGGATGTGAGAGTTGGACTATAAAGAAAGTTGAGTGCCGAAGAACTGATGTTTTTGAATTGTAGTGTTGGAGAAGACTCTTGAGAGTCCCTTGGACTGCAAGGAGATCCAACCAGTCCATCCTAAAGGAGATCAGTCCTGGGTGTGCATTGGAAGGACTGATGTTGAAGCTGAAACTCCAATACTTTGGCCACCTGATGCGAAGAGCTGACTCATTTGAAAAGACCCTGATACTGGGAAAGATTGAAGGCAGGAGGAGAAGGGGATGACAGAGGATGAGATGGTTGGATGGCATCACCGGCTTGATGGACATGGGTTTGGGTAAGCTCTGGGAGTTGGTGATGGACAGGGAGGCCTGGCGTGCTGCGGTTCATGGGGTTGCAAAGAGTTGGACACGACTGAGCGACTGAACTAAACTGAACTGAACATATTCATGGGGCTTCCCTGATGGTCCAGTGACTAAGACTCTGTCCTCCCACTGCAGGGGGCCCAGGTTCAATCTCTGGTCAGGGAACTAGATCCCACATGCTGCAACTGAGTTTGCATGCTGCAACTATGACTGGTGCAGTCAAATAAATAAATATTTGAGAAAAACATAACATATTTGTAGACTCCAGGGATCAAGGCATGGACATCTTTGGGTATAGGACATTTTTCTGCTTATTATTTCATAGAATTATCATACTAGGCAAGGAGAACACTATTATCCCAGCTTTACAGATGAAGAAATACAGGATCTCAGTGTGTGAGTGGTTTAATCTAGGTCACAGAGCAAGTAAACAACAGCATACAAGAGTAATGACTAAAAGACCTGTTATTTCCAGTTATTCTTTGCTTTTAATACACATTTAAAGGGGGCTTATTAAGCATCAGGTTTTGTACTAATCCTGTAAATTAAGGGATAAAGCTTGAAAATTCTGCATTCAAGAAGTTCATAATCTTGCAGGCTAACTGACAAACATATGAGCAATTTTAATACAGTTTGTAAAGGCTATGGTTTTTAATACAGTAGTCAAGGCTATGATTTTTCTGGTAGTCATGTATGGATGTGAGAGTTGGACTATGAAGAAGGCTGAGTGCCAAAGAATTGATGCTTTTGAACTGTGGTGTTGGAGAAGACTCTTGAGAGTCCCTTGGACTGCAAGAAGATCCAACCAGTCCATTCTGAAGGAGATCAGCCCTGGGATTTCTTTGGAAGGAATGATGCTNTACTTTGTCAACAAAGGTCCGTCTAGTCAAGGCTATGGTTTTTCCAGTGGTCATGTATGGATGTGAGAGTTGGACTGTGAAGAAAGCTGAGCACCGAAGAATTGATGCTTTCGAACTGTGGTGTTGGAGAAGACTCTTGAGAGTCCCTTGGACTGCAAGGAGATCCAACCAGTCCATCCTATAGGAGATCAGTCCTGGGTGTTCATTGGAAGGACTGATGTTGAAGCTGAAACTCCACTACTTTGGCCACCTGATGCGAAGAGCTAATTCATTTGAAAAGACCCTGATGCTGGGAAAGATTGAGGGCAGGAGAAGGGGACGACAGAGGATGAGATGGTAGGATGGCACCACTGACTCAGTGGACATGGGTTTGGGTGGACTCTGGGAGTTGGTGATGGACAGGGAAGCCTGGCGTGCTGCGGTTCATGGGGTCGAAAAGAGTCGGACACGACTGAGCTACTGAACTGAACTGACTGCTTGTTTTATGTTTTGGTGTTTTGGCTGTGAGGCTTAGCGGAACTTAGTTCCCCAACCAGGGATGGAACCTGCACCCCCTGCCTTGGAAGGTGAAGCCTTAACCCTTGGACCACCAGGGAAGATCCTGCATGGCATTTCTGATGGGCCAGGCAGTGGGACAGGATGGAAAGAATTAGACACAAGCCTCAGCCTCCTTCCCCGAGTCTCAGGTGCCAGTGATGATGGAGATTCTCAGACTTGTCTACTAGAAAGAAAAGTGGGGTCCTCCCCCAGCCACCCCCACTGGAAAGACACTCACCTTGTTCTGGAGGACTGTGACTGTCCCAAAGAAAAGATCAATAACAGCAGCCCTCTGTTGACCAGGGAACACCCAAGATACTAGTGAATTGATAGTGCTGCCTTGGCAACCATTCTCCCCTATACAACCCAGGCAGATGGAGATGGGAAAAGGGACAAAGATATCCTTCTGTCCTGCTGGCGACCTGTTCACTATTCTGAAGAGATGCCTGATGGCAGTAAGGACAGTGGAAGGGCTCTCTCTGGTGGCCAGGATATCAATGTCAGTGACAATGATGATGGTGAAACGGGGGTCACCATTTCTAAGGCTAAGCCTCTGGCATGCATTATTCCATCCAGTCTTCACTTTCATCCTTTCCGATGGTTGTTCAGTCGCTAAGTCACATCCAGCTCTTTGTGACCCCACGGACTGCAGCACGTCAGACCCCTCTGTCCTCCACTATCTCCCGGAGTTTGTCCATTGAGTTGGTGATGCCATCCAACCATCTCATCCTCTGCCGCCCCCTTCTCCTCATGCCCTCAATATTTCCCAGCATCAGAGTCTTTTCTAATGAATCAGCTCTTATGAGTTATCAGGTGGCCAAAGTATTGGAGCTTCAGCTTTAGCATCAGTCCTTCCAAGGAATATTCAGGATTGATTTCCTTTAGGATTGACTAGTTTGATCTCCTTGCTGTCCAAGGGACTCTCAAGAGTCTTCTTCAACACCACAATTCGAAAGCGTCAGTTCCTCAGCGCTCAGCCTTCTGTATGGTCCAACTCTCACATCCGTGCATGACTACTGGAAAACACATAGCTCTGACTTACATCTTTTCAGGGTCCAAGTCATAGTTTGGTGCAGTCATAGTTTGCCATAGTCTTTTCAAATAGGCGCTGTTATTATTGCCTCCACAGAGGAGGTGGGGTTAGGTAAGCAGCTCGGGTCACACAGCCAGCACAGGGAAGAGGCAGAAGCTGGGCCCGGGGCTGTGACGTCATACCAGAGCCAGGGCAGGGCTCTTGCTGGTGTTGTCTTCAGAAACCTCAGTTTCCCCTGAAGTGCTCAGGTGGTAAAGGGCAGGTGCATGTCATCACCTCAGCAACACAGGCCCAAGGCAGCCATCTTTGTTCATCAGTCACTTACTCCATGTGCCCACCTGTGAGGCAGTGTCTGCAGCTGGAGTCTCGTTTTACTCCAGGATGCCCTTTTCCACGGAAGAATGAGCTTTGTCCCCATCCCCCCCACCACACTGGGGCAAAGCTGGACTTAAGCCTCTCCTTTTTCTCTACCATGTGAGGGTGCGGGAGAGAGCTCAGGAGGGTAGGGTCATGGAGGGAGGGAGGCTGTTCTCAGCCATAGCTCTCAGTTTGCAGAGTTGCTAATCGTCCTTGCACAAGCCTGCTTGCTGCAGCTTTGCAATTTAGCAGTCCATGTGACTGCTGCTTGTCTCAGGTTCAGAGGGAACCATTTACGCCCAACTGCTTGGGCCAGCTGGCCTTGGAGCTCCCTGGGTCCTCCCAGGGGCCTGTGGCGATCAGGGCCCTGGTTCTGATGGCAGACTGTGCAAGTCAGGCAAGGGCGGGGCACTGTGGACGGGACACACGTTTCCCCGGGACTACCACATGACCCTGGGGCTTCCCCCAGGTGGCTCTCCCAGGTGGGAAGAAGCACTGGGTCAGATTTCTATTCCTCTAGAGACCATGGGGCTAGCTCCTTGATCAGAACCAGCCTTGTCCTGATTGACCTTGTACACTTAGAGCAGATTGGAGTTCTCTCTCCTGAAAATTGGTCACTTGTTTGCTCTTTTTCGCCATCCCCTTTATGAATGCAGATTTGTTCTGATTGGCCCTCCAGGACTCAGCTCGCTCTTCTTGTACTTCCTTCATTTTAGCTGAAGTTCTTCCATCAACAGCTGGCTTCCCTTCACTCTGAGAACATGCCTGTACAGGAAGGAAATAGTGTACCCTGTGGGCATCAGTTATAGCAACAATACTGTCTCATGTCAAATTGAAGACAAAGTGCGATATTGATTTTAAGATGTGCTCTGATTTCAGAAACGTTAAATTGTGAAAAACAAAAACACGAGTTTAAAAATTACCAACACGTGGTTTTTTTTTCCCCCACGATTTAACATCTCTGATATGGCACTAGTGGTAAAGAACCTGCTTGCCAACACAGGTAGACATGAGATGTGGGTTCGATCCCTGGGTTGGGAAGATCCCTTGGAGGAGGAAATGGCAACCCACTCTAGTATTCTTCCCTGGAGAATCCCATGGACAGAGGAGCCTGGCAGGCTGTAGTCCATAGGGTCGCACAGAGTCAGACATGACCGAAGAGGCTTGGCATGCATGTTATTGAGAAAAACCACCAAAACGCAGAATGTGAAGATGCTCACAAATACAACTTACAGGGAGGGGTGTTTATACTAACGTGTCCAGGAGTCATTAGTGAGAACAGTTCCAAACCTGCTTGTGTTATGGGGTTTAGGTTGTCAATAAAGTGATAAAACCTAGGAACTTCCCTAACCTGGCAGCACCCCTGGGACACTCTGTAGAGTTCTGCCGTGTTTTTGCTGATGGGAACTGGTCCAGTCTGGTCCATCCCAGGAACCATCTTGGAAATGTTTGCTCAGCTTCATTCCTGACACATGGTGTTTAAGTCTCTGGGGATGAAGCCTGGAGGATCTGCTTTGTAAACCTCATCTCTGATGGAGGAACCAAGCTCAGGGAGGGGAGATGACCGGGAGGTGCGGATCAGATGCCTGGCCTACCTCACTGGGATCCTCACAGCCTGCGGTGGATTTCCACAAGAACTTCAAGTCCTGCTCCTTTCACTCACAGAATCTCTTTACCCTTGCCCTTCAGAGGACACTGTCTGCCCCTGCAGGCCAAGCCCCTGGCATCTGCATTCCCAGGGCTCAGTTCACAAGGCTGCCCTGGCCTGGGGCGCCCTACCAAACAGGAGTCCGACAGAGTTCCACAAACTGCTGGACTGTTTCGTCTGACAGACGTGGACAAGCACCTCCTGGATGTGAGAAAGCGGTCTTGGATTTCCAGGCGTGGCGGGTCTCCAAGCCCCGAGGTCAGGGGACACCCGGCCGTGTGGGTGGCGGCCTTCCTAGGTGGCCTCTCCTTCCCTCAGGGCCTGTGGGAGCAGTGCCAGCTTCTGAAGACGGCCTCCGTGTTTGCCCGCTGCCACGCCCTGGTGGACCCCGAGCCCTTCGTGGCCCTGTGTGAGCGGATGCTGTGCGCATGCGGCCAGGGGCTGCACTGCCCTTGCCCCGTGCTCCTGGAGTACGCCCGCGCCTGCGCCCAGCAAGGGATGCTGCTGTACGGCTGGGCGGACCACAGCTCCTGCCGTGAGTCTGCGCGGGACCCCACCTCCCGCCGGGGTGGGCGGGGCCCGTCCTGGGTGTCCCACCCCAAGGTGCTGACCGAGGAGGCCCCGGTTCCTGCGCGGCTCCTGCCCCCTGTCTCCAGCTCACAGAGCGAGTCCCCTCCCTAACGGCTTCAAGGAGGTTTGAAAGGTCCCCCTGGCCAAGCCCCCATGTCGCTTCTCCTGCCTCTGTTGTCAAGCCCGGCCTCCCCGCTTCCTCGTGAACTCAAAAGCTGTTCCCCAGCTCTGCAGGGGGGTCTCATCCGTCCAAGTCTGAAACTGACCAGGAGCAGGGCGGTGATGTCGGCATCCTGGCAGGCTTTTCTCAAGTCCCTGACTGTCACTGCCTCCCTTCTCTCCTCTGGCTGGTACTCTCCATCCCTCCCCCGCACCCAGTTGTCTAATCTCACTGGGTCCCTAGTCATCGTGAAGACCTAGGAGCTGCTGCAGTCACTTACAGGCAACCTCCTCCTCCTTCCCCTGCCCTGCCCCCCGCAGGCTTCCCGTAGATCACACTGGCGGATGGTGCAGGGCAGGCAGCCCAAATGTTTACACCACACACACACACACACACACGCCTTTCCGTGTGTGTGTGTGTGTGCGTGTGTGTTTACAGCTTCTAAGTTAGAGCTTTTCATCTTTGCTGTGGGGGTGTGAGAAGGGTGGTTGTTGACAGCGGGGTTCGCCTCTGAAAGGGGGACTGGCTGTCTTTTCCGGTCTTTGAAGGTAGGAGGGGCAGATGACCAAGGTATCTTGGAGGAGAGGCGGTTTGGGATGCTCGGTCCTCCTGGTTCTTCCGCCTGAGCATCAGTCAGCGGCCAGTAGAGAAACAAAGGAGAGCTGTCCTTATCCACGAAAGGCTGGGTCCAGTGGGAACAGAGGCTTAGGCGATGAGCTCCGAGGGCTGTCCTGCCACTCAGTGGACATGGTTAGGAATGACCATCCCCTAGCCTGGAAGATGCTGTGCCCATTTCTGGGTGGGGTGTCTGATTGAACCCAATCTCTTTCTTTTTTCAAAAAATTTTTTTGATGTGGGCCATTTTTAAAGTCTTTATTGAATTTGTTACAATATTCCTTCTGTTTTATTTTATTTTATTTTGGCCAAGTGAGATCTTAGCTCCCTGACCAGGGATCGAACCTACACCCCCTGCATTGGAAGGCGAAGCCCTAATCACTGGATACCAGGGAAATCCGGAGCCCAAGTCCTTGAGGAAGAGCAGCCCTCAGAAGAGGGTTGGGATAGAAGACACCGTTTCCGGCTTGTGTGGCCTTGGGGGCCTTGCGTTTTCAGCCTGGAGACATTTGGCATCCCCCAGAGAGGGGTTTAGGAGGAAAGGACAGAGCAGAGAAGCAAACGAGTGGCTACTTGTTCGTGGGGATCGGGTGTCTGAGGGGGGGCATGGTGGTGCCAGGTGACCCTGCTGAGTCTTAACCAGGCCCCACAAGGTGGAAGATGCCCCTTCAGGGCAGGAGTGGTCAGCGGCTCGCCTGGGAGGTGACACTGACCACTGGGGTGCCACTGAAGTGGAGATGGCCTGTGGGGCACTGAAGACAGAGGGGCCAGACAAAGGGGCCTCAAGGGCTCTGAGCACCTCTTGGCCTGTGAGATGCTGCCTGGAGGGGACTGGCTCCAGGGAGACTCCCGGGTTTTCTGTTTCAGGACCAGACTGCCCCGCGGGCATGGAGTACAAGGAGTGTGTGTCCCCATGCCACAGGACCTGCCGGAGCCTGGGTGTCACCGAAGTGTGTCGGGAGCAGTGTGTGGATGGCTGCAGCTGCCCTGGTAACAGACGTCTCACTTCATTTACAAACCTGAGACCTCACCAGTGCCCTTGGCTCGGAGAAGCCAGATGAAGGCTGCTTGTGTTTATTCCCCATCGCTGAATTCAGAGGCCCTTTATTTACTTTTTTAAACGTCTTTGTACAGAGTGGCCAGAATTAAGTTGGCATTTATTTTTAGTTTATGGTTTCCTGTTGTACCATATCCACGAAAGCGCGTGTGTGTCTGGGGAGTAGGGTGATCCGGGCTCCAACAGTGAGTTTGTGTAGGGGAGAGGGTGGCTCATGGCTCTATCTGAGCTGCAGTGTTTTCTCGGTTAAGAGTCAGGGCATGGTCTGGGAGAAGGACAGTCTAAACTCTCTCCTGGGTTGGCCATGTGAGCTCAGCTGAAAAAGAATCTCTTTCAGGAGAGACCTCGTGAGCTTTGGTGAAAAGTCCTGGTTAATTACTGAGAGTGAGTCCTGTGTGTTTCCACTTGCGACTTGCCTACTGGAAGACTTTGAACGAAACATTTGCCTCCATGTCTTTGAGACGAACATGGAGACAAATAATCTTCCCCCACCTCTGTGCAAGATAGGCAGAAAAGAAATTCTTTGAGCTTTCTGGGAGAAGCCTTCAGCCTAGATGCATGGCTTCCTTTCTGGAAGGCCTTGAACAAAACTCTTTCCCCCATTGCTTCATTACTAGAGTGGAGACAAATAGCGCCCCTCACCACCCACCCCCTCACTTTGCAAACTGAAAGATCAGCATCATAGAATGAGTCCTTTGAGCTTACTGCAAGAAGCCCTGAGCAGATGACCACCCCCGGGCTTCTGTGGCTGCGAGATGAGTCATGATGGTGACAAGGCTGAGTCTTTGTCTCGATGCCCTTGACCCAGAGGGACAGCTCCTGGATGAAGGCCGCTGTGTGGAAAGTGCCAAGTGTTCCTGTGTGCATGCTGGAAAGCCATACCCTCCAGGCGCCTCCCTCTCGCGGGACTGCAACACCTGGTAACGGGCTGAGCAGTGCGGGTCTGGGGAGCTGCCAGGGGCTGGGGAGGGGCTGCTGGGCCAGCAGGGGCATTCGGGGCACTGGCAGGAGGAGCAGGACCAGGCCTGGGCTGGGGGTGGTTTGGGAAAGGCCGTGGAGGTTGACACGGGGAGCAAGGGTTATATGCACATCTGCCTGGAGGATGGGGGTGGCGGGGAAGGCCGCTTCACAGGCAAACAGCGTCTCTAGTCGCACCGCCGGCCATGCTTTAAGGAGCGACTCTTTCTCCCTGTTGCCTTTGCTTCTCTCAAGCCATTTCTTCCAGAAGCCGCTCTGGGTGTCCCCCCACCCCACCCACACACAGGGCAGGGGAATACCTCAAGACCTTTCCCTCCTGGGCTGTCTTCCAGGAGTCTCCAGGGCTGCCCAGCACGGGTCAGGGCGTTACCCTGTCAGAGTCCAGCCTTTCTGTCTTCCACCAGCAATATGTGTGTGTATGTGTGTGCGTTTTGTATATGTGTGTTTACATGTGTACGTGTGTGTATTGTGTGTATATCTGTGTGTATGGGTGTGCACATGTGCTTGTGTGTATCTGTGCATGTGTGTGTGTGCATGTGTGTGTGTGCATGTGTGTGTGTGCGTGTGCGTGTGTTGAGAGGGTAGAGATTCAACTGCTCTGTGCCTGGGTGGACTCGCTTGCTCTCCCTCTTCTGTCTGTCTGTCAGGGATTGCTCCCTTGCCTCGGTGCTGTCTCCATGATTCCTCTGCGGCTGAAGCCCCACTAGGTGCACCGTCACCTCCTGAAGCCCCTTCTGATTTGGGTGGCCTTCTGGTCCCATACCCCTCCTTGGGGGCTGTGGGGTGGCGGTGCCCTCTCCAAATCCATTCATAGATGCCTGCTTCTGCAGACCCGCCCATAACCCGTGCTTCTCTCTCCACCAGCATCTGCCGAAACAGCCAGTGGGTCTGCAGCAATGAGGATTGTCCAGGTAGGGAGCTTCCCCCGACACCCACTGCCCTCCTCCCGGTGGAGAGGTGCAGCCTCCCTTACCAGACAGGGAGGACCACATAGCCAGGCAGCCTCTCCTCACCTGGAGATGCAGGCTGGACGCAGCCCCTGTTCACAGCTGCAGCACCAGCTGTGCTAAACTGTTCCTTTCCGGCCAGCCAAGGGAGGCCCCCAGCAGTGAAACGAGAGACTGCAGCTGGGCAAAGCTTTCACCCTATTTCCTGTCACCTGTTTGCTCAGAGGATTACGGTTGCGTGAGCTGTGAAACCTGCAAGGTCATGGATGACTAAACAGAGATGACGCAGATTCCTTGGAAAATTAAGAGGAAGAAGGGCTTGATAATTCTTTAAAGTTGACGTGAGAAATTTCTGGAATTTTCCAGAAGGCCTGAGCCAAAGACCTTGGCAGGATCGAAGGGCTTCCCAGGTGTGTCAGTAAAAGAATCTGACGCAGGTAAAGAATCTGCCTGCAATGCAGGAGCCACAGGAGACTTGGCTTTGATCCCTGGGTTGGGAGGATCCCTTGGAGGAGGAAATGGCAACCCACTCCAGTATTCTTGCCTGGAGAATTGCATCGCAGCTGAGACTCAGTGAAGCCAAATAAACAAGTATCTTTTAAAAAAAGGCTTTCTCGTGACACCTGTGGATTTGGAATTCCAGCTTGGCTGCAATCAGCCGGGGTGACCCTTGCCCACTCTTTCCCCTAATCATTGCCCGTTATGCTCTGACTTCCACAAAGAGTGACCCCTGATTCGTGCCCTTCTTGGGGGCCAGTGCAGTGGGAAGTCATGACTTGTTTCTGCTCACAGTTCTGGCACCATGCATTCATGTTTTCCCCACAACAGCCAATTCTCTGACTTAATGGATGCCACCTGGGTGCCCTACACTTCACCGCGTTTCTGAGCCTGGCTACCTGCCGTTAGTGCAGAACCCGGAGGTGAAGGTCCTCAACCAAGCGCCCCTACTTCTGATGCCAGCCATGGTAACTGCTAGAATGGCTCACGGAGCTTGGGCAAACACTACAATTACTATTACCAGTTTATTACAAAAAAAAATAAAGGATACAAACGCTAGATGAAGAGGTACACAGGGCAAGCTCTGGAAAGGTCCTGAGCCCAGGAGCTTCTTTCCGCGTGGAACGGGGGTCACCACCTCCTGAGTGTAGATAAGCGCACCAATCCGGAAGCCCTCCCAACTCTGTTGTCTATTTTATTTAAAAAAATGTTGATTTACTTGGCTGTGCTGGGTCTTAGCTGTGGTGTGCGGGATCTAGTTCCCTGACCAGGAATGGAACCTGGGCCCCTTGCACTGGGAGAGTGGAGTTTTAGCCACTGGACCGCCAGGAAAGTCTCTGATTAAGGGTTTTAATGGAGGTTTGGGGGCTACTTGCCCTCCCCCTGACTTCCAAGGGCAGGGTCCCGCCCCATGCCCGCTGTGCCTTTCAGTGCAGATATAGGCATGAGGTGGTAGTCAGGGGCTGATAAGCCTGGTCTTTGACAGGTGGGCAGCTGGCACCCCCCCGCCCCTGCCACTGCCTTAGGCCTTTGGGGACTCCTGACTATGTGACAGGGCCCAGCATCAGCCCCTGGAGATGGAGCTGGCTGTAGGGCCCACTTAGGGGGAACTTGGGGTGCGGAGCAGATCCATGCCATGGAGGATGAGTCTTTGCTGTTTGCAGGCTGGGAGTGACAGGGCCGGGAAGGAGGGCTCCCACTTTGTGGAAAAGCCATGGCATGTGTCCCTGGTTATTTGTCTATAGAGGAGAAGGTGGAGAGGGGACGCGGAGAGGGGGCCCGGGAAGGACTCCAGATACCGCTTGGGCTTCAGTGGGGCCATTGTGGGCCCCAAGATGGGGATGCCCTGAGTGGGGCGGGGCCAGCAGGCATCACTGGAGATGATGGCAGAGCCCCCCTCCTCCCCACAGTTGGTCTGTGGTCCAGGGTGTGTTGGGCCTGCACCATGGGCTGATCCGGGGCCTGGGGAGGACAGAATAGCGGTTGGATCCGGGGCAAGTCGAGGGCTGGGGCTGCAGGGTGATGCTGGGGAGTCCTCGCTGCCACCCCCAGCTGTGTCAGCCTGGCTGGGGAGCTGGCTCGGGCGGTGGTGAGATAGTGGGCAGATGGCGTCCCGCTGGCCCCGCTGAAGTCCCGGCAGGGGTTTGCCCATGAGGAGGCCTGAGAGCTGCCCCTCGGCTGGGCAGGGGGTGAGGACAGCATCCCGGCCCCTGGACTGCTGGCCCCGTCACCGCTCTGGGCTGGCTTTCTGCTCTCTTGCCCTCAGGGACTCTCCTGGTTGTGGGAAGCCCCCTTGATAACAGTGCAGAGAAAGGCTTCTGACCTCAGCA
>SJYX01021870.1:0-13649 GCA_006410675.1 Oreotragus oreotragus
TTTTTTTTTTTTTTTTACTGAGTTGTGTGTGTATGAGATTTATTGAGCCGCATGAGCTCTTTGTAAATTTTAGGGAATAATCCCTGTTAGTTGCTTCATTTGCAAATATTTCTTCCATTCTTTAGTTTTCCTTAATGATCTGTGCAAAAGTTCCTGAGTTTAATGAGGTCCAAATTGTTTCTTTTCATTTTTCTTTTTCTTTTTCTAGGAGGTGGGTTCACCAAGATATTACTGCAGTTTATATCAAAGAGTATTTTGCTTGGGTTTGCTTCTGAGAGTTTTTATAATATTCCACCCAACCTTTAGGTCTTTCATTCATTTTGAGTTTATTTTCATGTAGGGTGTTAGTGAGTGTTCTAATTTCATTCTTTTACATGTAGCTCTCCAGTTTTTCCAGCACTTATTGAAGGGATTGTCTTTTCTGCATTGTATATTCTTAACCTCCTTTGTCATAGATTAATTGGCCATGGATGTGTGATTTTATTTTCAGCTTTCTTTTTGTTCCATTAATCTATTTTTCTGTTTCTATGTCAGTACCATACTCTTTTGATAACTGTAGCTTTATAGTAGAGTCTGAAGTCAGGGAGTCTGATTTCCTCCAGCTCTGATTTTCATTCTTAAGATTACTTTGTCTCTTCAGAGTCTTTCATACCTCCATACAAATTTTAATGTTTTTATTCCAGTATTGTTAAAAATGCCATTGATAATTTGATAGGGATTGCAATGATTCTGTAGATTGTTTTGGGTAGTATAATTATTTTGACAATATTGATTTTTCTGATTCAGGAGCATGGTATATCTTTTCATTTGTTTGTGTCAACTTTAGTTTCTTTCATTGGGATCTTATAGTTTTCAGTGTACTGGCCTTTGCCTCATTAGACTGGTTTAATCCTAGACATTTTAGTGTTTTTGATATGATGGTAAATGTGATTGTTTCTTTTATTTCTCTGTCTGATCTTTCATTGTTAGTGTATAGAAAAGCAACAGATTTGTTTGTATTAACTTTAAATTCTGCAGCTTTACTCAGTTCACTGATGAACTCCACTAGTTTTCTGGTGCCATCTTTTGTGATTTTCTATGTATAGCTTAAAGCCTTCAACAAACAGTGACAGTTTTACTTCTGATTTTCCAATTTGCAATGCTTTTATTTCTTCTTTTTCTCTGATTGCCTTGGCAAGGACTTCCAAAACTCTGTTGAATAAAACTGATGAGAGTGGTCATCCTTGTCTTGTTCCTCATCTTAGAGGAAATGGTTTCAGCTTTTCACCATTGAATATAATGTTACCTGTAGGTTTGTCATATATGGCCTTTATTATGTTGAGGTAGGTTTCCTCTATGTCCACTTTCTAGAGAGTTTATTATAATTGGGTGTTGAATTTTATCAAAAGGTTTTTCTCTATCTATTTGCATGATCATATGGTTTTTGCCTTTCAATTTACTGATACAGTATATCACACTGGTTGATTTGCAAAATCAATATTTAAAAATCTTTGTATCCCTGAGGAAAATTCCACTTCATCATGGTGTCTGATTATTTTAATATATTGTTGGATTTGGATTCCAGTATTTTGTTGAGAATCTTTGCATCCATATTCATCACTGATATTGGCCTGTGATTATCTTTTTTGTGTTATCATTGTCTCGTGTTGATATCAGGGTGATGGTGGCCTCATAGAATGAATTTGGAAGTATTTCTTTTTAAATTTTTGGAATAGTTTCAGATGGGTAGTTGTTAACTCTTCTATAAATGTTTGATAGAATTAACCTCTGAAACCACTTTTGTTCTTTGGAAGTTTTAAAGTCATACTTTCAATATCAGTACTTGTGATTGGTCTATTCATATTTTCTAGTTCTTCTTGGTTCTGTCTCGGGAGACTGTACCTGTCTAAGAATCTGTCCATTTTTTCCTGGTTGTCCATTTTATTGACTTATAGTTACTTGTAGTATCTTATGATCTTTTGTATTTCTGTGATGTCCATCATAGCTTCTCCTTTTTCATTTCTAATGTTATTGATTTGAGCCCTCTCCCTCTTTTCTTGATGAATCTGGCTATAGGTTTATCAGTTTTGTTTATCTTTTCAGAGTCAGATTGTATTTTCATTGATCTTTTCTATTGTTTTCTCCATCTCTATTTCTCTGATCTCTTTTCTAATCTTTATGATTTCTTTCCTTTTATTATTTTGGGGCTTTGTTTTTTTCTCTTCCCCTAGTATCTTTAGGCATAAGGTTAGGCTGTTTATTTGAGATTTTTCTTGTTTCCTGAAGTAAGGTTGTATATAACTTCCCTATTAGAACTGCTTTGCCACATCCCATAGGTTTTGGATAATTGTGCTTTCATTTTCTTTTGTCTCTGTGTATTTTAAAATTTTTTCTTTGATTTATTCAGTGATCCATTGGTTGTTTAGTTGTATGTTGCTTCCCCTCCATGTATTTGTAGTTTTTACAGTTTCTTTTTCCTTGCAATTGATTTCCAATTTCAATAATTCTGTGATCAGAAAAAGGTTCTTGATAAGATTTCAATTTTCCCACTGAGTCCAAAAGACTTTTCTTTACATCTGTGTCTCCTTTGCTGCCCTGTAAGTAAGATCATTGGTACCACCTTTCTAGATTTATGTGTTAATATATGGTATTTGTCTTTCTCTTTCTGACTTATTTCACTCTGTATAATAGGCTCTAGGTTCATCCACCTCGTTAGAATTAACTCAAATGAATTCCACTTTATAGTTAAGTAATATTCCATTGTGTATATGTACCACAACTTCCTTATCTATTCACCTTCCAATGGACATATAGGTTACTTGCATGTCCTAGCTTTTGTAAATAGTGCTGGAATGAACATTGGGGCACATATGTATTTTTCAATTCTGATTTCCTCAGGGTATATGTCCAGTAGCAGGATTGCTGGGTCATATGGTAGTTTTATTCCTAATTTTTTAAGGAATCACCATACTGTTCTCCATAGTGATTTTATCAGTTTATATTGCCACCAACAGTGTAAAAGTGTTCCCTTTTCTCCACACCCTCTCCATCATTTATTGTTTATAGACTTTTTGATTATGGCCATTCTGACCAGTGTGAGATGATTCCTCATTGTGTTTTTGATTTGCAGTTCTCTAATTATGAGTGATGTTGAGCATCGTTTCATGTGTTTATTAGCCATCTGTGTGTATTCTTTGGAGAAATGTCTGTTTAGGTCTACTGCTTGCCTTTTGATTGGATTGTTTATTTTTCTGGTATTGAGCTGCATGAGCTGCTTGTATATTTTGGAGATTAATTCTTTGTGAGTTGTTTCATTTGCTATTATTGTCCCCTATTCTGAGGGCTGTCTTTTTGCCTTGCTTATAGTTTCCTTTTTTGTGCAAAAGCTCAGTGGTAGAAGGAGAGTGTGAGATGATTTGAGAGAGTAACATTGAAACATAGACATTACAATATGTAAAATATATGACCAGTGCGAGTTTGATGTGTGAAGCAGGCCACCCTAAGCCAGTACTCTGTGACAACCTGGAAGGATAGGGTTGGAAGGAAGGTGGAGGGGGTTCAGGATGGTGGAGACACATGTATACCTATGGATAATTCATACTGATATATGGCAAAACCATCACACTCTTTAAATTAGCTTATATATAAAATAAATATTTTAAATGATTTCAACTTTCTTAAATTTACCAATGCTTGATTTGGGTCCCAAGATGTGATCTATCCAGGAGAATGTTCTGTGTACAATTGAGAAGAAAGTGTATCCCTCTGCTTTTAGATGCAGTATTCTATAAGTATCAATTAAGTACATCTGATCTGTTATTTAAAGCCTGTGTTTTCTTACTGATCTTCTGTGTGACTGATCTTCCATGATGAAAGTGGGATATTAAAGACAAAAGTGCCACTATTATTGTTACTGTTGACTTCTTGTTTAATGGCTATTAGCTTTTGCCTCATACATTGGGATTCTATGTTGGGTGCATGCATGCATGCTCAGTTGCTTCAGTCATGTCTGACTCTTTGTGATCCTATGGACTGTAGGCTGCCAGGCTCCTCCATGGGATTCTCCAGGTAAGAATACTGGAGTGGGTTACCATGCCTTTCTTCAGGGGGTCTCTCCCACCCAGGGATCAAATCCAGGTCTCCTGCATCTTCTGCATTGCAGGTGGATTCTTTATGTTGAGCCACTGGGGAAGCCCATGTTGGTTGCATATATGTTTTAAATTTACAATCTTCTCTAATTGACCCCTTGATTTTTATGTAGTTTCCTTCTTTGTCTCTTATAATAGTTTATTTTAAGGTTTATTTTGTCTTATGACAGCATATATATGGGTCTTTTTTACAGTCTGTGTATTTTGATGGAACATTTAATCTATTTACATTTGAGGTATTTATTGATATGTATGTTTCTGCCACCCTTTTGTTAATATATATGTTTGCATTGCCATTTTGTTAGTTTTGTTAATTTTTTTCAGTTTGTTTTGTAGGCCTTTTTCTTTCCTTCCTATTTTGTTCTCTTCTGTTTTGATTTGATAATTAAACTTAGTTTTGTGTTTAGAGTGTTTGTTTTCTTTTTTGTATGTATATCTAGTGTGGATTTTCAGTTTGTGGTTACCATAAAGTATGAATATAGCAGTCTATATATAAATGGGATTGTTTAAAATTATTGGTGTTTAATTTATTCTTTAATTGAGGGATAATTGCTTTACAATATTGTGTTGGTTTCTAACATACAACAATGCAAATGAGACTTAACTGTATATATATATATAACTTCTGCAATGCAGAAGATGCAGAAGACCCGGATTTGATCCCTGAGTGGGGGAGATCCCCTGTAGAAAGGCATGGCAACCCACTCCAATATTCTTACCTGGAGAATCCCATGGACAGAGGAGCATGGCAAGCTACAGTCCATAGGATCGCAAAGAGTCAGACACGACTGAAGCAGTGTGTGTGTGTGTGTGTGTGTGTGTGTGTGTGTGTGTGTGATCTCTTGAGCTTCCTTCCAACGCCATCCCCCATCCCACTCCTCTAGGTCATCACAGTGCCAGACTGGACTCCCTGTGTTATATAGTAGCTTCCCATTAGCTATCTATTTTACACATGGTATTGCATATGTGTCAATGCTGCTTTCTCAATTTGTCCTATTCTCTCTCTCCCCCACTGTGTCTACAAGTTTGTTTACTACATCTGTGTCTTGATTCCTTCCATGCAGATAGGTTCATCAGTACTGTTTTCTAGATTCTACATGTATGCTTTACTGTATGATATTTGTTTGTTTGTTTTTTTCTTTCTGACTTCCTTCATTCTGTGTAATAGGCTATATGTTCACCCATCTCAGTTCAACTGATTCACATTCATCCCTTTTTATGGCTGAGTGATATTCCACTGTATATATGTACCACGACTTCTTTATCCATTCTTCTGTCAATTTACTTCTGTGTTACTTTCATGTCTTGGCTATTGTAAATAGTGCTGCAATAAACACTAGGGTACATGTGTCTGTTTGAATTGTGGTTTTCTCAGGATATATGTGGAGAAGAAAATGGCAACCCACTCCTGTACTCTTGCCTGGAAACTCCCATGAACAAAGGAGCCTGGTAGGCTGCAGTCCATGGAGTCGCTAAGAGTTGGACATGACTGAGTGACTTCACTTTCACTTTCCACTTTCATGTGGAGAAGGAAATGGCAACCCACTCCAGTGTTCTTGCGTGGAGAATCCCTGGAACGGGGGAGCCTGGNAGCCTGGTAGGCTGCAGTCCATGGAGTCGCTAAGAGTTGGACATGACTGAGTGACTTCACTTTCACTTTCCACTTTCATGTGGAGAAGGAAATGGCAACCCACTCCAGTGTTCTTGCGTGGAGAATCCCTGGAACGGGGGAGCCTGGTGAACTGCTGTCTATGGGGTCGCACAGAGTTGGACACGACTGAAGTGACGTAGCAGCAGCAGCAGCAGGAGGAGGGTATATGCCTGGTAGTGGGATTTCTGAGTCATATGGTAGTTTTCTAAGGAACTCACATACTTTTTTCCATTGTGGCTGTATCAGTTTATATATATTCTTACCAACATTGCAAGAGTGTTCCCTTTTCTCCACATCCTCTCCAGCATTTATTATTTGTAGATTTTTTTTGATGATGGTCATTCTGTTTGTGTTTTAATTTTAAATACATTTCCAGTATCCTGCATTTGTACTCTCCTCACAATTGCTTGTTTTTATATCATTTTTGTATAGTAAATTTCCTAACTTTATTCTTGTCTTTATCCATTGGCTTTTTTATTTGTAATGGTCTTACTTTTTGTAGCAGACTTTTCTATTTACAGAATTTCCTTTAGCATTTGTTGCAAATGTAGTTTGGTGTTGCTGAATTCTCTTAACTTTTTCTTGTCTATAAACTTTTGAGTTCTCTGTTTCATCTTAATATGCATCTTGCTAGGTAGAGGGTAGAGTATTCTTGGTTTGTAGGTTCTTCCCTTTCATCAGTTTAAATATACCATGCCATTCCCTTCGACCTGCAAAGTTTCTACTGGGAAATCAGCTGATTACCTTATGGAGTTCCCTCGTATGGTATTTGTTGCTTTTCCTTTGTTGCTTTTAATATCTTTTCTTTGTTTTTAATTTTTGTCATTTTGGCTAAAATGTTCCTCCTTGAGTTTATCCTGCCTGAGGTTCTTTGTGCTGCTTGTACCTGGGTAACTGTTTCCTTTCCCATGAGGGGAAAATTTTCAACTATTATCTCTCCAAGTATTTTTTCAAGTCATTTCTCTCTCTGTTCTCCTTCTGGGACCCCTATAATGCAAATGTTCATACATTTAATGTTGTCCTAGAGGTCTCTTAGACTGTTGTTATCTTTTTCTCATTCTTTATTCTGTTCCACAGTCGTTTCCACCATTCTATCTTCCATCTTGCTGCTTTTCTGTTCTTATCCCTCAGTTCCTCTGATATTGATTCTTTCTAGTGTATTTTTAATTTAACTATTGTATTGTTCATCTCTTTGTTTGTTTTTATTGAAGGATAATTGCTTTACAGAGTTTTGCTGTTATCTGTCAAACCTCAACATGAATCAGCCACGGGTATATATATATCCCCTCCCTTTTGAAACTCCCTCCCATCTCCCTCCCCATCTCACCCCTCTAGGTTGATACAGAGCCCCTGTTTGAGTTTCCTGAGCCATACAGCAAATTCCTGTTGGCTCTCTATTACATATGATAATGTAAGTTTCCATGTTACTCTTTCCATACATCTCACCCTCTCCTCCCCTCTCCCCATGTCCATAAATCTATTCTCTATGTCTGTTTCTCCACTGTTGCCCTGTAAATAAATTCTTCAGTACCATTTTTCTAGATTCCGTATATATTTGTTAGAATATGGTTAGAATACAGTATTTATCTTTCTCTTTCTGACTCACTTTACTATGTATAATATGTTCCAGGTTCATCCACCTCATTAGAACTGACTCAAATGCATTCCTTTTTATGGCTGAGTAATATTCCATTGTGTATATATACCACAAGTTCTTTATCCATCATCTATTGATGGACATCTAGGTTGTTTCTATGTTCTAGCTATTGTAAATAGTCCTGCAATGAACAATGGGATACACGTGTCTCTTTCAATTTTGGTTTCCTCAGGGTATATGCCTAGGAGTGGGATTGCTGGATCATATGGTGGTTTTGTTCCTAGTTTTTTAAGAAATTTCCGTGCCATCTTCCATAGTGGCTGTTTCAGTTTACATTCCAACCAACAGTACAAGTGTGTTCACTTTTCTCCACACCCTTTCCAGCATTTACTGTTTGTAGACTTTTTAATGAGGGCCATTCTGACCAATGTGAGGTGATATCTCATAGTTTTGATGTGCATTTCTCTAATAATGAGCAATGTTGAGCATCTTTTCATGTGCTTGTGCCATCTGTATGTCTTCTTTGGAGAGATGTCTGTTTAGGTCTTTTTCCCACTTTTTGATTGGGTTGTTTGTTTTTCTGGTATTGAGTTGTATGAGCTGCTTGTATATTTTTAAAATTAATCCTTTGTTAGTTGTTTCATTTGCTATTATTTTTTTCCCATTCTGAGGGTTGCCTTTTCACTTTGCTTATAGTTTCCTTTGTTTGCTTTTAGTCCTTCTGCATCTTTGTTAAACATATTTTTCATCTTCACAATCTGTACCTCCATTCTTTTTGTGAGATTTTGGATTATCTTCACTATCATTACTCTAAATTATTTTTCAGCATATTGCCTATTTCCACTTCATTTAGTTGTTCTTCTGGGATTTTATCTTGTTTCTTCATTTGGGATATATTCCTCCCTTCATTTGGGATATATTCCTCTTTCATCTTTTTTTGTCTAACTTTCTGTGATTGCAGTTTCTTTTCTGCAAGCTGTTGGATTGTAGTTCTTGCTTCTATTGTCTACATTCTGTTGGATGAGGCTGTCTAAGGGGCTTTTGCAGGCTTCTTGGTGAAAGGATCTGGTTCCTTCCTGCTGGTGGTTGGAGCTGGGTCCTGTCTCTCTGGTTGGCAGAACTCTGCTCAGGAAGGCTTTACCAAGCCTGTGAGTGGATATGTGGGACTCTGTTCCCTCCCTGTTGGTTGTTTGGCCTGAGACATCCCAGCACTGAATCCTACAGACTGTTAGGTGAGGCTAGGTCTTGAGTAGAAAATGGTGTTCTGCAGGAAGGCTTGTACCAATGAGTACTTTTCAGAACTGTTGTCTACCAGTGTCTTTGTCCCTGCAGTGAGCCACAGCCACCGCCAGCTCCACAGCAGACCCTCCAACACTAACAGGTAGGTGTGATCTAGTCTCTTATGAGGTCACTGATTTTTGCCCATGTGTCCTGATGCTCACAGGGTCTTGTTTTCCCCCTCTAATAGTGCAGTTTTTCTTTCTTCCTGTCCCGTGGAATTCCTGTGATCACCCTCACTATCCATCAAAGCCAGATTCTCTGGGGTCTCCTTCTCTTGTTGACAGAACCCCAGACTGGGAATCCTGATGTGAGGCTCAGGACTTTCACTCTGTCTCATTGCCACTTCTGTTTTGTCTTTGGATACTGGGTACCAAATTTTGGTAGATTCCTGTGTTTTTTTTTTTTCTTAATTGTCCTTTAGAAATTAGCTGTGATTTTCATGTTTTAATGAGAAGACATTGCTTATGTCCTTCACTCTGTCATTTTGTCACCCATCTGTATAGCCTTTATCAAGGTCACTTTTGCAGTACATATGAGGCTNGTTCTCCTTCTGGGACCCCTATAATGCAAATGTTCATACATTTAATGTTGTCCTAGAGGTCTCTTAGACTGTTGTTATCTTTTTCTCATTCTTTATTCTGTTCCACAGTCGTTTCCACCATTCTATCTTCCATCTTGCTGCTTTTCTGTTCTTATCCCTCAGTTCCTCTGATATTGATTCTTTCTAGTGTATTTTTAATTTAACTATTGTATTGTTCATCTCTTTGTTTGTTTTTATTGAAGGATAATTGCTTTACAGAGTTTTGCTGTTATCTGTCAAACCTCAACATGAATCAGCCACGGGTATATATATATCCCCTCCCTTTTGAAACTCCCTCCCATCTCCCTCCCCATCTCACCCCTCTAGGTTGATACAGAGCCCCTGTTTGAGTTTCCTGAGCCATACAGCAAATTCCTGTTGGCTCTCTATTACATATGATAATGTAAGTTTCCATGTTACTCTTTCCATACATCTCACCCTCTCCTCCCCTCTCCCCATGTCCATAAATCTATTCTCTATGTCTGTTTCTCCACTGTTGCCCTGTAAATAAATTCTTCAGTACCATTTTTCTAGATTCCGTATATATTTGTTAGAATATGGTTAGAATACAGTATTTATCTTTCTCTTTCTGACTCACTTTACTATGTATAATATGTTCCAGGTTCATCCACCTCATTAGAACTGACTCAAATGCATTCCTTTTTATGGCTGAGTAATATTCCATTGTGTATATATACCACAAGTTCTTTATCCATCATCTATTGATGGACATCTAGGTTGTTTCTATGTTCTAGCTATTGTAAATAGTCCTGCAATGAACAATGGGATACACGTGTCTCTTTCAATTTTGGTTTCCTCAGGGTATATGCCTAGGAGTGGGATTGCTGGATCATATGGTGGTTTTGTTCCTAGTTTTTTAAGAAATTTCCGTGCCATCTTCCATAGTGGCTGTTTCAGTTTACATTCCAACCAACAGTACAAGTGTGTTCACTTTTCTCCACACCCTTTCCAGCATTTACTGTTTGTAGACTTTTTAATGAGGGCCATTCTGACCAATGTGAGGTGATATCTCATAGTTTTGATGTGCATTTCTCTAATAATGAGCAATGTTGAGCATCTTTTCATGTGCTTGTGCCANCCATAGTGGCTGTTTCAGTTTACATTCCAACCAACAGTACAAGTGTGTTCACTTTTCTCCACACCCTTTCCAGCATTTACTGTTTGTAGACTTTTTAATGAGGGCCATTCTGACCAATGTGAGGTGATATCTCATAGTTTTGATGTGCATTTCTCTAATAATGAGCAATGTTGAGCATCTTTTCATGTGCTTGTGCCATCTGTATGTCTTCTTTGGAGAGATGTCTGTTTAGGTCTTTTTCCCACTTTTTGATTGGGTTGTTTGTTTTTCTGGTATTGAGTTGTATGAGCTGCTTGTATATTTTTAAAATTAATCCTTTGTTAGTTGTTTCATTTGCTATTATTTTTTTCCCATTCTGAGGGTTGCCTTTTCACTTTGCTTATAGTTTCCTTTGTTTGCTTTTAGTCCTTCTGCATCTTTGTTAAACATATTTTTCATCTTCACAATCTGTACCTCCATTCTTTTTGTGAGATTTTGGATTATCTTCACTATCATTACTCTAAATTATTTTTCAGCATATTGCCTATTTCCACTTCATTTAGTTGTTCTTCTGGGATTTTATCTTGTTTCTTCATTTGGGATATATTCCTCCCTTCATTTGGGATATATTCCTCTTTCATCTTTTTTTGTCTAACTTTCTGTGATTGCAGTTTCTTTTCTGCAAGCTGTTGGATTGTAGTTCTTGCTTCTATTGTCTACATTCTGTTGGATGAGGCTGTCTAAGGGGCTTTTGCAGGCTTCTTGGTGAAAGGATCTGGTTCCTTCCTGCTGGTGGTTGGAGCTGGGTCCTGTCTCTCTGGTTGGCAGAACTCTGCTCAGGAAGGCTTTACCAAGCCTGTGAGTGGATATGTGGGACTCTGTTCCCTCCCTGTTGGTTGTTTGGCCTGAGACATCCCAGCACTGAATCCTACAGACTGTTAGGTGAGGCTAGGTCTTGAGTAGAAAATGGTGTTCTGCAGGAAGGCTTGTACCAATGAGTACTTTTCAGAACTGTTGTCTACCAGTGTCTTTGTCCCTGCAGTGAGCCACAGCCACCGCCAGCTCCACAGCAGACCCTCCAACACTAACAGGTAGGTGTGATCTAGTCTCTTATGAGGTCACTGATTTTTGCCCATGTGTCCTGATGCTCACAGGGTCTTGTTTTCCCCCTCTAATAGTGCAGTTTTTCTTTCTTCCTGTCCCGTGGAATTCCTGTGATCACCCTCACTATCCATCAAAGCCAGATTCTCTGGGGTCTCCTTCTCTTGTTGACAGAACCCCAGACTGGGAATCCTGATGTGAGGCTCAGGACTTTCACTCTGTCTCATTGCCACTTCTGTTTTGTCTTTGGATACTGGGTACCAAATTTTGGTAGATTCCTGTGTTTTTTTTTTTTCTTAATTGTCCTTTAGAAATTAGCTGTGATTTTCATGTTTTAATGAGAAGACATTGCTTATGTCCTTCACTCTGTCATTTTGTCACCCATCTGTATAGCCTTTATCAAGGTCACTTTTGCAGTACATATGAGGCTTGTTTTGGGTACTACATGATGAACAGACCACACTGGCTGCCAGAATTTTATAATGTATATAAAGGTTTTAATTGGGTTCAGTCCTGTATATAGATCATCCAGATAGTCCCAGAAACATATTATGCTCACAAGACCATATCCTTGGAAGAGCTTCTAGTGGAGGGATGACAAGTGGATGCATATTTCAGGCATAGAGAGAAAGAAGGGGCCTCCAGCAAGATCTTCCAACAGTTTCATTCACTCCATGACCTAGAATTATTTATTTTTGACTTTAGCCATTTTAATTATGACTGTGTCTTGCTATGGGTCTGTTTGGGTTCAATCTTTGTTTTCCTATACCTGAATGTCTTTCCTTTTCCAGGTTTGGGAAATTTTCTGCTATAATTTTATTAAATGCATTTTTACCTCCTTATCTATCTCTTCTCTTTCTGGGACCCCTATAATGCGAGTGTTTGTATGCTTGATGTTATCTCCAAAATCTCTTAATCAGTTTCCATTTTTTTAAATTTGTTTTTCTTTTTCCTGTTGTGTTGTGCTGCTGATTTCTATTCTATCTTTCAGATAGAATACATTCTTCTGTATGCATTCTTCTGTATCACCTAGTTTGCTGTTAACTCCTTCTAGTGTGTTTTTTATTTATTTTATTTTTACTTCTTAAAAAAATAATTTTATTTATTTATTTTAGTTTGTGCTAGATGTTCATTGCTTCATAGGCTTTTCTCTAGTTGTGGTGAGTGGGGGATACTCTAGTCATGGTACACAGGCTTATCATTTTCATGGCCTCTCTTGATGCAGAGTATTGGCTCTAGGGTGGATGGGCTTCGGCATTTGCAGCATGTGGGCTCAACAGTTGCGGCTCTGGTTTCTAGAGCACAAGCTCAGTGATTGTGGCATGCAGGCTCAGTCGTCCTGCAGCATGTGGGATCCTCCCAGACCAGGGGTCAAACCCATGTCTTCTTCGTTGGCTGGTGGATACTCTACCACTGAGTTGCTAAGGAAACCTTATTCTTTACTTCTGACTGATTTTATATATATATATATATATATATATATANTAGATCTCTAAAATTGAAGACCCCAGCCTGGATTGTGGTGACCTCACCAAAGCAAATAATGCCTGTGAGGTGGTCCTGCAGCAGCCAGTCAATGCTCTCTTTTGGTGACACTCAGTCTTTGCTGTATAACTGAATTCTTATAAATCCATTAAGTTTCCAATAAAGTTTTTGTCTCATTTGTTGTTAGTTCTATATGACTATGATCTAGTAAACTGTGAATTTTCAGTAAAGGTTTCATAGTAATTCCAAGCATCAGTAAAATTGGTGTCAAAGTATGAGCTTCTTCCTAAGAAATACCATTCACTCATTCCTTATAGTGTGAAAATACCAGAAGAATGAGGGGGGAGGATTGAGGGGAAATATGAAAAATAATTAAATTCCCAGCACATTCTCTTTACTGTCAACTTTTCTATGGTATCTTATCTATTCTATGGTATTCCTTATTCTTCTACATCTTAACTGCTTTCTTGGTCAAGATGGCTGCTGTGCTTTTTATTTGCTATTTTCCAATTTACTTCTAAAACACTCAGTATTAAACAAATAGGTTATCTTAATTAAAAACATTAATAAAATTATTATAAAAAATAAAAGGAAAACAGGAAAATTTCAGTCAGCAATTTTTAGTATTTTCATATTGTTCATGTATTTTCCCATAAATCATAGAAAAAAATAAAGTTACATGAAGGCAATGGCAACCCACTCCAGTACTCTTGCCTGGAAAATCCCATGGACAGAGGAGCCTGGTGGGC
>SJYX01021871.1:0-33447 GCA_006410675.1 Oreotragus oreotragus
CCGGTCTGTCTGCCCTCTGTCTGTTCTGCCCTACATTTTCCAGGAGCTCTGGGGTCTAGAATGTGGTACTTGCTGAGCTCTAGACACAGCTGTCTGCTTGCAGGTGTGTGGGAGGGATGGAGTGATCTTAACAACTTGTTATAATTCTGGAAAATGAGGCCGGGAGGCAGGGGTTAATCTGGCTCCAAGGAGCTGAGGGCCCTACGTCAGTCCCAGAGACAGAGGTCAGACCAGAGCTGCTGAATAAGGAGTCCAGAAGATTTACTGAAAAACCAGTGAAATTGGTTATTAGAAGCACTGAAAAGACTACAAACAAAAACCAGATATGAACTAATGTGTGAAACAAATGGGAAGTATTGTTGTCATTGGTATTTTGAAGAAAGCTGGATTAAATGTGTTCTATAATCAGCATGTTTATCCCAGAACTTTCAGTTTTATTTCCACCACATAGCATCAGCAGCAAGCAGTGGCTGTGACGTGATGGAGCAGTGAACAACTGAGAGGAGATACTCCATGTCCAAGATCAGGAATGGGGATCGTGAGGAGATACCCCAAACCCAAGGTCAGGAGTGGCGGCTGTGGGGAGATACCACATGCTCAAGGTAAGTAGTCGTCTAATCATATGGACCAAAGCTTGTCTAACTCAATGAAACTATCAGCCATGCCATGTAGGGCTGCCCAAAAGGGATGGGTCATGGTGGAGAATTCTGACAAACGTTGGCCACAGGAGAAGGGAATAGCAAGCCACTTCAGTGTTTTTTTCTTGAGAACCCCATGAACAGTATGGAAGGCAGAAAGATAGGACACCTGAAAGATGAGCTCCTCAGGTCGGTAGGTGCCCAATATGTTACTGGAGAACAGTGGAGAAATAACTCCAGAAAGAATGAAAAGACAGAGCCAAAGCAAAAACAACAGCCAGTTGTGGATGTGAGTGGTGATGTAAGCATGGTTGAATACTGTAAAGAGAAATACTGCATAGGAAACTGGAATGTTAGGTGCATGAAAAAAGTCAAATTGATTGTGGTGAAACAGGAGATGGCAAGAGTGAACGTCGACATTTTAGCAATAAGCCAATGAAATGAACTGGAAAGGATGAATTTAACTCAGGTGACCATTATACCTACTACTGTGGGCAAGATTCCCTTGGAAGAAATGGACTAGCCATCATAGTCAAAAAAAGATTCCAAAATGCAGTGCTTGGATGCAATCTCAAAAATGATGGGATGATGTCTATTTGTTTCCAAGGCAAACCATTCAAGATCATGGTAATGAAAGTCTGTGCCCCGACCAGAAATACTGAAGAAGCTGACGCTGAATTTTTCTGTGAAGACCTCCAAGACCTTTTAGAACTGACACACAAAATAGAAGTCCTTTTCATTATAGGGGACTGGAATGCAAAAGTAGGAAGTCAAGAAACATCTGGAGTAACAGGCAACTTTGGCCTTGGAGTACAGAATGAAGCAGGGCATAGGCAAATAGAGTTTTACGAAGAGAACACACTGGTCATGTCAAATACCCTCTTCCAACAACCCAAGAGAAGACTCTACTCATGGACATCAACAGATGATCAACACCAATTCAAATTGATTATATTCTTGCAGCCAAAGATGGAGAAGCTTTATACAGTCAGCAAAATAAGACCTGGACCTGACTGTGGCTCAGATCATGAACTCATTATTGCCAAATTCAGACTTAAATTGAAGAAAGTAGGGAAAACCACTAAATCATTCAGGTATGACCTAAATTAAATCCCTTAAGATTATACAGTGGAAGTGAGAAAGAGATTTAAGGGACTAGATCTGACAGAGTGGCTTTTGAACTTTGAATGGAGGTTCGTGACATTGTACAGGAGGTAATGACCAAGACCATCCCCAGGAAGAAGAAATGCAGAAAGGCAAAATGGTTGTCTGAGGAGGTCTTACAGATAGCTGTGAAAAGAAGAGAAGTGAAAAGCAAAGGACAAAGGAAAGGTATACCCATTTGAATGCAGAGTTCCAAAGAATAGCAAGAAGAGATAAGAAAGCCTTCCTCAGTGATCAGTGCAAAGAATGAAGAAAACAATAGAATGGGAAAGGGTAGAGATCTCTTCAAGAAAATCAGAGATATGAAGGGAACGTTTCATGCAATGATGGGCTCAATAAAGAAAAGAAATGGTATGGACCGAGGAGAAGCAGAAGATATTAAGAATAGGTGGCAAAGATACACAGAAAAACTGTACAAAAAAGATCTTCACAACACAGATAATCACGATGGTGTGATCACTCACCAAGAGCCAGACATCCTGGAATGTGAAGCCAAGTGAACTTTAGGACACATCATTATGGACAAAGCTAGTGGGGGTGATGGAATTAAAGTTGACTTATTTCAAATCCTATATGATGATGCCGTGAAAATACTGCACTGAATATGCGAGCAAATTTGGAAAACTCAGCTGTGGCCACAGGACGGAAAAAAGATAAGTTTTCTTTCCAATTCCAAAGAAAGGCACTGCCAAAGACTGCTCAGACTATTACACAATTATACTCATTGCACACGGTTAGCAAAGTAATGCTCAAAATTCTCCAGGCCAAGCTTCAACATTACGTGAACCGTAAATTTCCACAAGTTCAAGCTGATTTTACAAAAGTCAGAGGAACCAGAGATTAAATTGAAGCCTCCACTGGATCATCAGAAAAGCAAGAATTTCAGAAAAACCTCTCAGTTCAGTTCAGTCACTCAGTCATGTCCGACTCTTTGTGACCCCATGAATCGAACCACGCCAGGCCTTCCTGTTCATCACCATCTCCAGAAGTTCACTCAGACTCACGTTCATCGAGTCCATGACGCCATCCAGCCATCTCATCCTTCTCCTGTCTCCAATCCCGCCCAGCATCAGAGTCTTTTCCAATGAGTCAACTCTTCTCCTGAGGTGGCAAAAGTACTGGAATTTCAGCTTTTGCATCATTCCTCCCAAAGAAATCCCAGGGTTGATCTCCTTCAGAATGGACAGTTTGGATCTCCTTGCAGTCTAAGGGACTCTCAAGAGTCTTCTCCAACACCACAGTTCAAAAGCATCAATTCTTCAGCGCTCAGCATTCTTCACAGTCCAACTCTCCCGTCCATACATGACCACAGGAAAAACATTAGCCTTGACTAGACGGATCTTACTCGGCAAAGTATTGTCTCTGTTTTTGAATATACTATCTAGGTTGGTCATAACTTTTCTTCCAAGGAGTAAGCGTCTTTTAATTTCATGGATGCAGTCACCATCGGCAGTGATTTGGGCTCTATTTATGCTTTATTGACTAGGCCAAAGACTTAGACCTTGTGGGTCACAATAAACTTTGGAAAATTCTGAAAGAGATGGGGATACCAGACAACCTGATATGCCTCTTGAGATATCTATATGCAGGTCAGGAAGCAACAGATAGAACTGGTCATGGAACAACGGACTGGCTCCTAATAGGAAAAGGAGTATATCAAGGCTGTATATCGCCACCCAGCTTATTTAACTTATATGCAGAGTACATCATGAGAAACACTGGCCTGGATGAACCACAAGATGGAATCAATATTGTGGGGAGAAATATCAATAACCTCAGATATACACATGACACCACCCTTATTGCAGAAATTGAAATAGAACTAAAGAGCCTCTTGATGAACATGAAAGAGGAGAGTGAAAATGTTGGCTTAAAGCTCAATGTTAAGAAAACTAGGATCATGGTATCTGGTCCCATCACTTCATGGCAAATTCCTGGGGAAAGTGTGGAAGAATTTATTTTTTTCACTTGAACTGTGTGTCCTTGTGTGGCTGTGTGAAGAAGTGCTCCCAATACCCACAAAGGTTCCCTTAGCCCACACATGTGCTCACGCCTTCCCACACCATCCCCCTGGGGCAGCTCCTGTCGACCTTGCCTTGTGACCATAGGCACCTTGCCGGCACCAGCAGCAACTTAACTGAAGCTTGAGTGACACCTGCCCCTGTACCATGTAGCCAGAATGTCCCATGGAAAGTGTGTCCCTGGTGCCCATGAGGAACATGCCTGCCCTGTCGCTTGGGGGTGGCTCGGTCTGCCTTAGCACCATTTCCAGGCTCACAGGCTGGCTGCCCGTCAGCCACTAGCTCCCTCAGTATGTGGTGTAAGACCACGTGCTCAGCAGCAGTAGCCCATGGGACTTGTGGGTCTCGTCTGTGATGGTGAAAATGACATGCAGGCAGACGGGGTGCTGGGAGTGCTCAGAGCCTGGCCCAGTGCTGCCCTGAGCTCAGCATCCCAGGGCTGGAGTCGGTGGACAGGAGCCCCAAGGCCAGCCTGGGCACTGTCAGTGGGTCTGGGGCCTCCCTAGAGGAAGCACTCAGTTTGAGGCTCCCCTGGGCCTGGAGGTGCCCAAAGGTTAGGACACCCTCAACAGGTTAAGCGAAGGGGACAGGGAACTGTAAGGGCTGGGGTGACCCTCTGTCCGCAAGGGGTGAGTCAGCCTAACCTTGGGGTTGGGTGATGTGGGCATGGAGTGGTCAAGCCTGGGGGCTCAGAGCAGGTGCCCATTGGGATTGGGGGGGCAGGACTGCCCTGCAGAACAAAGTGCATCTCAGGGCTCCACCCATCTGGCCCTCTCGCCCACATATGGGTAGAAGCTCTCCTGGCCCCTCTTCTGCCAGTAACCTCCAGTGTCAAAGGACAGCTTGCCAGTGAATGCCTTCATCTGGCCTGGTGGCAAGAGCCCAGGGCAGCGATTGACCAGTTCTGTGCAACTGGGGAGGGGAAGTGGCAGTGCAGATGGGCCCCGGCTGGTCTCCTGGGTGCTGTGTGCTCAGTGGCCTGACTCTGACCGGGGTGAGCAGGGCCTGGATGGCTATGGAGCAGGGCAGCACCCAGGAACCGAGGCTACACTGCCTCACTGTCCTAGGGAATCCCAGAGAAGGCAGAGAAGCTCTCCATCCACCCACAAGCAGTTATCACATCATTTCTGACATGAACAGATTTTCTCTATGAGTAAGTGTACTTATTTACAAACTTAAATAAAGTGGGTTGTTCTAACCATACTACCCTGCTCTGGCAAGGGCCATGACCCATGTGTCCTCCCAATTCCCAGGAAGAATGGAAGGTGCCCACCCAAGGGGTCCCAGTGGGGTTCTGGTTGGTGGTTAGGGGGTCAGCAGAGTGATTGCAGTGCACAGACCTGTAGGTTGACAGGGGCGCCCCAGGACAGTAGAGAGCATCAGGACTAGGAGGGGTGAAAATGGAGTGGCCCTGCAGCCCAGGGCTGGAAATTGGGGTGAGTTAGGAGGGTTTATCATCTGAGCCACCAGGGAGGTTTTGGCTTCTTGTAGAATTTCTGCTCCAGAAGTACTGGGGTTAATGTCAGTCTCCTCACAGCTGTCCCATGCCTGGAACATAATCTGGCCATAGTCAGGTGCTAAACAAATATCTGTCACTGAATGGACAGTCTGAGTGTGAAGGTGCATAGGAAAGCTGGAATCAGGTGGCACACTGGGGCTTAACAAGATGAGGAGGCAGAGACAAGAGAGAGGATTACAGGGTTTCTGATTATGGACTCCCAGCTCCCCTGAGCTCAGCTCCACCCAAGCCCATCTGTTTCCCAGACAATTGGATTTTAAGGGAAAACTCACTCTGGCCTACAAACACCTGTGTGACCTGCCCTGCATGACTTAAAAAGCGGCTCTAAGCCTGTTCTCACAACCTGAGCTTGAAGCCTCTGAAGCATTTGCCACCTGTTCTTGTGAGGTGGTGCTGAGAGGCGAAGTGTTGGATGTGGCTTTGGGGATTTCTCATTTGCAGAACTCAGCTCCACCTGCAGGGCCGCCAATGCCTCCAGCGCCTCCAGTGGGGGCTAGTCGCTCAAGGCTCCTCTCCTTGGATGTTCTTGGGCCTGCTCCTCTGGCTTCTCCTCCCAATCCTACGAGGGCACCTTCCCCTGCTCCTCCTCCACCACCACTTCAACCTCCTCAGTGATGTCTTCCACCAGCAGCTGGAACACTTGCCAGACTGCACCACCTCTCCCTCCTCCAGGGCCTTTCCTTCATCCATTGCATTCCCATGGAAGAAGGCAGCCTGGTCACCTGGTGGGCCCTTTGCTGCCTGCAACTTCCCTGATGTCCCCAGCACAACAGCAGGTCTCAGGGCCCCAGGACCCTGCCTCGAGTTCAAACTGAAAAAGCCCCTTGGTTTCTGTGAACAGCAGTGCCCAGGGAAGGATGATGCTGACAAAGGTGCTCAATTCAGCCTGCCTTGGTGAGAATAACCTGGGTCTCGTGTGCTATAAGCAGAGCTTCTCTGAATGAGATTAGAACACATGAAGTCCGCAAGCCTTCATTCTGAGCCTGTCACCTGCTACCCTCATGACATGAACTCAGGCTCTCCATCCAGGTTGTATGAGCCCTGTCTCTTATACACATCTAGATGTGTATAAGAGACAGGAATACATAGTGAGCTGAACAAACTTTTCAGGTGCTTTTCAATACTATACAACCTCCTCAGTGATGTCTTCCACCAGCAGCTGGAACACTTGCCAGACTGCACCACCTCTCCCTCCTCCAGGGCCTTTCCTTCATCCATTGCATTCCCATGGAAGAAGGCAGCCTGGTCACCTGGTGGGCCCTTTGCTGCCTGCAACTTCCCTGATGTCCCCAGCACAACAGCAGGTCTCAGGGCCCCAGGACCCTGCCTCGAGTTCAAACTGAAAAAGCCCCTTGGTTTCTGTGAACAGCAGTGCCCAGGGAAGGATGATGCTGACAAAGGTGCTCAATTCAGCCTGCCTTGGTGAGAATAACCTGGGTCTCGTGTGCTATAAGCAGAGCTTCTCTGAATGAGATTAGAACACATGAAGTCCGCAAGCCTTCATTCTGAGCCTGTCACCTGCTACCCTCATGACATGAACTCAGGCTCTCCATCCAGGTTGTATGAGCCTGAGCTTCCCCACTGGGGAGAGGGAGGGTCCTGGCCTCTACACCAATCTGCCTTCAGGCCTCACCTCCTGACCCCCTCACATCCTCTGTGTCTTGTCACTTACCTCTCATGGCAGGACTTGCTCCTGAGGGACATACTGANGAACTCAGGCTCTCCATCCAGGTTGTATGAGCCTGAGCTTCCCCACTGGGGAGAGGGAGGGTCCTGGCCTCTACACCAATCTGCCTTCAGGCCTCACCTCCTGACCCCCTCACATCCTCTGTGTCTTGTCACTTACCTCTCATGGCAGGACTTGCTCCTGAGGGACATACTGAAGGGGATTGTCTCACAGGACCTCGCCAATGATCCTCTGGTTGCACAGGGGAAGACAGCATGTGGATGACCAGCCCCACGTTCTCCCATGGGCAGCCAAGAAGCCCAACAAAAATCGTCCTTTCTGAGGAGCCCCAGATAGACCCACCTCAGCAATCCTGTTACATCCTGGAGAGTTGTGGTCCAGGTGAGGACGTTCACGTTGCTGGTATCCAGCCTGAGGTTGCGAGCTCCCCATCCATCCTCACAGAAGCAGTGGACCAGAGAGGATGTACATGCCCTATATCCTGAAGGAGGACAGGGGAGACAGCAAATATTCAGGTAGGCAGAGCATCCAACTCCATCTCCCACCCACCCACACCACGCTGGGAGTCAGGTCTCACCAGCGATGCCAAAGAGGTACTCCTTAATGATCTCTCTGTTCCTGAAGCATGGGTTGTCCCAAAAGGAAAATACCAGCTTGCAGTGTGCCTGGGATGGCCTCATTCTGGCACTTGCCAGGACTGGGAGAATGGAAAAGGTGAAGGTGCACAAGCTTCTAGGGTCTGCATCTTGCCTCCCAGGCAGGCATCAACATAATCCGCTTTCCTTTCCAAAGGCTCACGGCGAACACAGGCAGCTGGTCATAGGATCCCCCAACCCCCACTTGCTTGCCAAGCCCCCCCACCCACCTCTCCTCAGGCTCCCTCCCTGCTCTTCAAAGGCATCATAGAGATAAGCAATCTTCATCTCGGTTGCTGACCATGACAGGCCTCTGGTGGTGGTTCGTAATCTGTGCAAAGTCAAGGAACCAGTCATGCCACATGCCAGGGAAGGAAGAGTCTCTGTAACAGGGTTAGTCTTGGGCAGAGCAAGGGCACCAGAACAGGCATCTGTAAGTACACCATTTTGGGAGTACTGGTTTCCTTTCAGGACCACTGGTACTTCAGCAGGTCATATAGGAGTACCACTTAGGCATCGTTGGTGCTCTACATCTGGGTACTCCTGCTTGCCCAGCTGCCACACCGACATGCACAACCCCTGCCACAGAATGTGAGGCGCTCATTCCTTTGGGTCCCCTGTCATCTTTGGGGCCCTTGTAAGCATTCCCCAAGGGAAGATCTGTTTCTGACTTCTCTTGTTGTATGCCTGGCATTTGTTTCCTGGAAATTGGCATGTCAGTTGCCTGAAACATCAGGATCTACAGTCCCTGCAGCATGCATTCTCTGTGCGCAAGTGTCTGTGTCTGTGTGTTTAGCAAGAGTGTCCTGGGTCTCTTCCCTGCTCCCTGTCTGACAAGGGATGACGTGGATGTACTGGAATCATCTGGCCAACTGTTGCCAGTCACTGATGACATCCATTTCCTGCCAAAATGTGTGACTCCTATTCAGATGTGAGCCAAACTGAACCTCCCATACTCATCTGCTCAAACACGTACATGTAGAAAGGTTCCCAGGCTTGCTGGCATTGTGCCTGTGGAGATCACAGTCCCCCTGAACCCCAATCCCCTTGGCCCCCAATTCCCTTGGCCTCCCCACAGCTGGCAGATTCCCTCACCCCACCTGTCCTCCTGCTCCTATTCCTTCTTGTCCTGCTTAGCATGATAATGTGCCTCTCTGGATGATGGCACTTCTCTGACTGGAGGGACGATTTATCCTCTGATGGTCCTTCCTCTGGAGTCAATTAATCTATAGGGTCTTTGTCATTTGCAGAGCTCAGCTCCCTGTGCAGGGCCGCCAATGCCTCCATCGCCTCCAGTGGGGGCTGGTCGCTCGAGGCTCCAGTCCTTGGATATTCCTGGCCCTGCTCCTCTGCCTTCTCCTACTGTTCCTGCGAGGACAGCTTCTCCTGCTCCTCTTCCGTCACCACTTCAACCTCCTCAATGATGTCATTCACTAGCAGCTGGAACACTTGACGGACTGCACCACCTCTCCCTTCTCCACAGACTCTCCTTTCTCCACTGCATCCCCACTGAAGAAGGCAGCCTCCTCGCCTGGTGGACACTCTGCTGCCTGAAACATCCCCAACATCCCCAGTGAAACTGGAGGTATCAGGGCCCCGGCACCTTGAATCCTTGGGCTCACAATGAAGACACCCCAGGGTCTCCATGAGCAGCAGGATCCAGGGAAGGATGATGCCTACAAAGGTGATGAATTCAGCCTGCCTCCGTGAGAATCACCTGGGTCTCTCATGCTGTAAATAGAACTTCTCTGAATGAGCCTAGGACACATGAAGCCCCTAAGCCTCCAGTCTCAGTCTGTCACCTGCTACCCGCATGACCTGAATCCAGACTCTGCATCTATGCTGCATAAGCCTGAGCTTCCCCACCTGGGAGAGGAGTGGGGCCTTGCCTCTTTTCGGATCTGCCTTCAGGCCTCATGCATGATCCCCTCACAAGCTCTGTGTCTTGTCACTTATGTCTCATGGGTAGACCTACTGATTTGCTGGCCACACGGGGGAGGTCAGCATGGGACTGATCAGGCTCTGAGCCCTCTCTGGGCATCCAAGAACCCCACCATCACTCCTCCATTCTGGGGAGACACAAAGGCACCTCCCTCAGCAATCTTGTTTCATCCCACAGAGCTGTGGTCCAACAACCAATTGAGCAAGTTCAGGCTTATGATGACTAGCTTGTGGCTGGGAGTGCTGCATCCATCCTCACAGAAGCAGTGGATTGGAGAGGATGTCTCAGGCACAGAGAGGTCTTTAAGGAGTAAAACTTTGGCATCACTGGTACTCTGCATCTTGGCACTCCCACTTGCCCAGCCGCCAGACTGACATACCCAGCCCCTGCCATACCATCCAATGAGCTCATCCCTCTGGGTTCTCCGTGGTCCTCTTGGACCCTTGTTCTCACCACACAAAATGTCCAGGCTCACAGGCTGGCTGCCGGTCAGCCACTAGCTCCCTCAGTATGTGGTGTAAGACCACGGGGCCAGCAGCTGTAGCCCATGGAACTTGTGGATCTCATCTGTGATGGTGAAAATGACCTGCAGGCAGACGGGGTGCTGGGAGTGCTCAGAGCCTGGCCCAGTGCTGCCCTGGTCTCAGCATCCCAGGGCTGGAGTCGGTGGACAGGAGCCCCAAGGCCAGCTTGGGCACTGTCAGTGGGTCTGGGGCCTCCCCAGAGGAAGCACTTGGTTGGAGGGGCCCCTGGGCCTGGAGGTGCCCAAGGGTTAGGACACCCTGAACAGGTTAGGCAAAGGGGACAGGGAACTGTAAGGGCTGGGGTGACCCTCTGTCCGCAGGGGGTAAGTCAGCCTGACCTTGGGGTTGGGGGGCATGGCGTGGAGTGGTCAAGGCTGGGGGCTCAGAGCAGGTGCCCATTGGGATTGTGGGGGGCAGGACTGTCCTGTGGAACAAAGTGCATCTCAGGGCTCCACCCATCTGGCCCTCTCGCCCACATATGGGTAGAAGCTCTCCTGGCCCCTCTTCTGCCAGTAACCCCCAGTGTCAAAGGACAGCTTGCCAGTGAGCGCCTTCATCTGGCCTGGTGGCAGGAGCCCAGGGCAGCGATCGACCAGGTCTGTGCAACTGGGGAGGGGAAGGGGCAGTGCAGATGGGCCCTGGCTGGTCTCCTGGGTGTGCTCAGTGGCCTGACTCTGACCAGGGTGAGCAGGGCCTGGATGGCTGTGCAGCAGGGCAGTGACCAGGAACCGAGGCTACACTGCCTCACTGTCCTAGGGAATCCCAGAGAAGGCAGAGAAGCTCCCCATCCACCCACAAGCAGTTATCACATCATGTCTGACATGAACAGATTTTCTCTATGAGTAAGTGTACTTATTTACAAACTTAAATAAAATGGGTTGTTCTAGCCATTCTACCCTGCCCTGGCAAGGGCCATGACCCATGTGTCCTGGCAATCCCCAGGAAGAATGGAAGGTGCCCACCCAGGAGGTCCCAGTGAGGTTCCCCTCACAACCTCTGTGTCTTGTCACTTACCTCTCATGGCAGGACCTTGCTCCTGAGGGAAATACTGAAGGGGATTGTCTCACAGGACCTCGCCAATGACCTGCTGGCTGCACAGGGGAAGACAGCATGTGGATGACCAGCCCTGAGCCCTCCCACAGGCAGTCAAGAACCCCAACAAAAATCATCCGTTCTGAGGAGGCCCAGATAGACTCACCTCATCAATCCTGTTACATCCTGGAGAGTTGTGGTCCAGGTGAGGACGTTCACAGTGCTGGTATCTGCCCTGAGGTTGTGAGCTCCCCATCCATCCTCACAGAAGCAGTGGACCAGACAGAAAGTACATGCCCTATATCCTGAAGGAGGACAGGGGAGACAGCAAATATTCAGGTAGGCGGAACATCCGACTCCATCTCCCACCCACCCATACCACGCTGGGAGTCAGGTTGCACCAGCGATGCCAAAGAGATACTCCTTAAAGATCTCTCTGTTCCTGAAGCATGGGTTGTCCCAAAAGGAAAATACTAGCTTGCAGCGTGCCTAGGTTGGCCTCATTCTGGCACCTGCCAGGACTGGGAGAATGGAAAAGGTGAAGGTGCACAAGCTTCTAGGATCTGCTTCTTGCCTCCCAGGCAGGCATCAACATATTCCGCTTTCCTTTCCAAAGGCTCCGGGCGAACACAGGCAGCTGGTCATAGGATCCCCCGACCCCTACTTGCTTGCCAAGACCCCCCACCCACCTCTCCTCAGGCTCCCTCCCTGTTCTTCAAAGCCATCATAGAGATAAGCAATCTTCATCTCAGTCGCTGACCATGATGGGCCTGTGGTGGTGGTTTGTAATCTGTGCAAAGTCAAGGAACCAGTCATGCCACATGCCAGGGAAGAAAGAGTCTCGTGTAACAGGGTTAGTCTTGTGCAGAGCAAGTACTCCCATTTTGGGAGTACTGGTTTCCTTTCGGGACCACTGGTACTTCAGCAGAGACAGGTCATATAGGAGTACCACTAAGACATCGCTGGTGCTATACATCTGGATACTCCTGCTTGCCCAGCTGTCACACCAACATGCCCAGCCCCTGCCACAGAATGCGAGGCACTCATTCCTTTGGGTCCCCTGTCGTCTTCAGGGCCCTTGTACGCATCCAGTTTCCTTTCGGGACCACTGGTACTTCAGCAGAGACAGGTCATATAGGAGTACCACTAAGACATCGCTGGTGCTATACATCTGGATACTCCTGCTTGCCCAGCTGTCACACCAACATGCCCAGCCCCTGCCACAGAATGCGAGGCACTCATTCCTTTGGGTCCCCTGTCGTCTTCAGGGCCCTTGTACGCATCCCCCAAGGGAAGATCTGTTTCTGACTTCTCTTGTTGTATGCCTGGCATTTGTGTCCTGGAAATTGGCATGTCAGTTGCCTGAAACATCAGGATCTACAGTCCCTGCAGCGTGTGTTCTCCGTGCGCAAGTGTCTGTGTCTGTGTGTTTAGCAAGAGTGTCCTGGGTCTCTTCCCTGCTCCCTGTCTGACAAGGGATGACGAGGATGTACTGGAATCATCTGGCCGACTGTCGCCAGTCACTGATGACATCCATTTCCAGCCAAAATGTGTGGCTCCTATTCAGATGTGAGCCAAACTGAACCTCCCATACTCATCTGCTCAGACATGTACATGTAGAGAGGTTCCCAGGCTTGCTGGCATTATGCCTGTGGAGATCACAGTGCCCCTGAACCCCAATCCCCTTGGCCTCCAATTCCCTTGGCCTCCCCTCAGCTGGCAGATTCCCTCACTCCCGCCCCTCCTCCTGCTCCTATTCCTTCTTGTCCTCCTGAGCATGATAATGTGCCTCCTGGGATGATGGCACTTTTCTGACTGGAGGGACGATTTCTCTTCTGATGGTCCTTCCTCTGGAGTCGATTAAGCTATGGGGTCTTTGTCATTTGCGGAGCTCAGCTTCCCATGCAGGGCCGCCAATGCCTCCATCGCCTCCAGTGGGGGCTGGTCCCTTGAGGCTCCAGTCCTTGGATATTCCTGGCCCTGCTCCTCTGGCTTCTCCTACTGCTCATGCGAGGACAGCTTCTCCTGCTCCTCTTCCACCACCACTTCAACCTCCTCAATGATGTCGTTCACTAGCAGCTGGAACACTTGACGGACTGCACCACGTCTCCCTAATCCACAGCCTGTCCTTCCTCCACTGCCTCCCCGCTGAAGAAGGCAGCTTCCTTGCCTGGTGATTACCCTGCTGCCTGCGACATCCCCAACGGCCCCAGTGCAACTGCAGGTATCAGGGCCCCAGCACCTAGAATCCTTGGGCTCACACTGAAGACACCCCAGGGTCTCCATGAGCAGCAGGATCCAGGGAAGGATGATGCCTACAAACGTGATGAATTCAGCCTGCCTCCATTGAAATCACCTGGGTCTCACATGCTGTAAACAGAACTTCTCTGAATGAGCCTAGGACACATGAAGCCCCCAAGCCTCCAGTCTCAGCCTGTCACCTGCTACCCACAAGACTTGAGTTCAGACTCTGCATCTAGGCTGCATAAGCCTGAGCTTCCTCACCTTGGAGAGGAGAGGGTCTTCACCTCTACTAGGATCTGCCTTCAGGCCTCATGCATGATCCCCTCACAAGTTCTGTGTCCTGTAACTTATGTCTCATGGCAGGACCTGCTGATCTGCTGGCCACACGGGGGAGGTCAGCATGGGACTGACCAGGCTCTGAGCCCTCCCTGGGCAGCCAAGAACCCAAACATCACTCGTCCATTCTGGGGAGGCCCAAAGGCACCTCCCTCATCAATCCTGTTTCATCCCACAGAGCTGTGGTCCAACAACCAGTTGAGCAAGTTCAGACTTATGGTGACTAGCCTGTGGCTGGGAGTGCTGCATCCATCCTCACCAAAGCAGTGGACTGAAGAGGACGTCTAAGGCACAGAGAGGTCTTTAAGGACTAAAACTTTGGCATCGCTGGTACTCTGCATCTCGGTACTCCCACTTGCCCAGCCGCCAGACCAACATCCCCAGCCCCTGCCATACCATCCAAAGAGCTCATCCCTCTGGGTTCTCCGTGGTCCTCTTGGAACCTTGTTGTCACACCACAAGGGAGGGTTTGTATCTGATCACTCCTGATGTATGCCTGTCTTATGTGTCCTGGGGAGTGCCATGTCACTGGCCTGAAACTACAGGATATATTTCTATGGGAGAAGAAGCAGAGGACTTGGTGTCTCTCTGTGTGAGTGTAGAGATGGAAACTTAGCTGGGGAGCCCGTATCATTTGTGGGGTGGCAGTGCCATTTGCTAAAAGGCATAGAAAGAAAGTACCCCATAAGAAGAATGGAATATTGACAATTGCAGCAACATGGAAGGTGTACTCTTAAGTAAAATAACACAGACAGAGTTAGACAAATACTGTATGACATCACTTATAGAATCTAAAAACACGACAACATAGAGAATATAACAAAAATGGAGGCTCACAGATATAGAGAACATATACTGATTAACAACAGATAGGGGAAGAGGCAGGGGCAATACAGAGGTGAGGGAGTGTGAGGCACACCGTGTTAGGTGAAAGATGAGCTCAAGCATGTACTGTACAACATGGGGAATAGAGCCAGTACTCTGTAATAACTATAAATGGAAAGCAAAATTTAACAATTGTATAATAAGGAAGAAAAGGAAAGATAGAGGGTGGAGGAAGGAGGGAAGAAAGCAAGGAAAATAACGGTGTTTTTGGAGGTCACAAAGCCAACATTGATTAGGCCCTTTTTAGCAAAGAAATTTAGTTCATATTTTAAATTTTATTTATTTTAATTGGAGGCTAATTACTTTACAATGCTGTAGTGGTTTTTGCCATACTTGACAGGAATCCACCACAGGTATACATGTGTTCCCCAACCTGAACCCCCCTCCCACCTCCCTCCCCATCCCATCCCTCTGGGTCATCCCAGGTCACCAGCCCTGAGCACCATGTTTCATGCATCGAACCTGGACTGGCGATCTGTTTCACATATGATAATATACATATTTCAATGCTATTCTTTCAGATCACTCCAGCCTCGCCTTCTCCCACAGATTCAAAAAGACTGATCTGTATATCTGTATCTGTTTTGTGGTCTCACATTTAGGGGTATCATTACCTCTTACTAAATTCCATAAATATGTGTTCAGTTCCCTTCAATTCAGTCTCTCAGTCGTGTCCGACTCTTTGCGACCTCATGAATTGCAGCACGCCAAGCCTCTCTGTTCATCACTATCTGCCGGAGTTCACTCAGACTCACGTCCATCGAGTCCGTGATGCCATCCAGCCATCTCATCCTCGGCCTTCCCCTTCTCCTCCTGCCTCCAATCCCTCCCAGCATCAGAGTCTTTTCCAATGAGTCAACTCCTCTCATGAGGTGGCCAAAGTACTGGAGTATCAGCTTTAGCATCATTTCTTCCAAAGAAATCCCAGGGTTGATCTCCTTCAGAATGGACTGGTTGGATCTCCTTGGAGTACAAGGGACACTCAAGAGTCTTCTCCAACACCACAATTCAAAAGCATACATTATTTGGCGCTCAGACATCTTTACAGTCCAACCCTCACATCCACACATGACCACTGGAAAAACCATAGCCTTGACTAGACTGACCTTTGTCAGCAATGTAACGTCTCTGCTTTTGAATATGCTATCTAGGTTGGTCATAACTTTTCTTCCAAGGAGTAAGCATCTTTCAATTTCATCGGTGCGGTCACCATCCGCAGTGATTTTGGAGTCCAAAAAAATAACGTCTGACACTGTATCCACTGTTTCCCCATCTATTTCCCATGAAGTGATGGGACCAGATGCTATGGTCTTCGTTTTCTGAATGTTGAGCTTATTATACTTTATTGGTGTTTTTCTTTCTGACTTATTTCGTTCTATATAATAGGCTCTAGTTTCATTCACCTCACTTGAACTAATTCAAGTGTATTCTTTTTAATGGCTGAGTAATATTCCATTGTGTATATATACCACTGCTTTCTTATACATTCATCTGCTGATGGACATCTGGGTTGCTTCCAGGTTCCAGCTATTGTAAACAGTGCTGTGATGATCATTCGGGTACACATGTCTATTTCAATTCTGGTTTCCTCGGTGTATATGCCCAGCTGTGGGATTGCTGGGTCATATGGCAGTTCTAATTCCAGTTTTTTAAGGAATCTCCACACTGTTCTCCATAGTGGCTAACTCTTCGCATGAGGTGGCCAAAGTACTGGAGTTTCAGCTTTAGCATCACTCCTTCCAAAGAAATTCCAAGGCTGATATCCTTCAAAATGGACTGGTTCAATCTCCTTGCAGTCCAAGGGACACTGAAGAGTCTTCTCCAACACCACAGTTCAAAAGCATCAATTCTTTGGCGCTCAGCCATCTTTACAGTCCAACCCTCACATTCACACATGACCACTGGGAAATCCATAGCCTTGACTATACGGACCTTAGTCGGCAATGTAATATCTCTGCTTTTGAATATGCTATCTAGGTTGGTCATAATTTTTCTTCCAAGGAGTAAGGGTCTTTTAATTTCATCGCTGCAGTCACCATCTGCAGTGATTTTGCAGCCCCAAAAAATAACGTCTGACACTGTATCCACTGTTTCCCCATCTATTTCCCATGAAGTGATGAGACCGGATGCCATGGTCATCGTTTTCTGAATGTTGAGCTTAGTATACTTTTTGGTGTTTTTCTTTCTGACTTATTTCGCTCTGTATAATAGGCTCCAGTTTCATTCACCTCATTTGAACTAATTCAAGTGTATTCTTTTTAATGGCTGAGTAATAGTCCATTGTGGATATGTACCACTGCTTTCTTATACATTCGTCTGCTGATAGCCATCTGGGTTGCTTCCAGGTTCCAGCTATTGTAAACAGTGCTGTGATGATCATTCGGGTACACATGTCTCTTTCAATTCTGGTTTCCTCGGTGTATATGTCCAGCTGTGGGATTGCTGGGTCATATGGCAGTTCTAATTCCAGTTTTTTAAGGAATCTCCACACTGTTCTCCATAGTGGCTCTACTAGTTTGTATTCCCACCAACAGGGTAAGACGGTTCCCTTTCCTCCACACCCTCTCCAGCATTTATTGCTTGACATTTTAGAATAGCAGCCATCCTCATCGGCATGAGATGGTACTTCATTGTGGATTTTACTTGCATTTCTCTGATAATGAGTGATGTTGAGCATCTTTTCACATGTTTGTTAGGCATCTGTATGTCTTATTTGGAGAAAAGAATTTAGAACGGAGCAGTGGGCTCCCACAGGTGGGTCAGGGGGAGTAGCACACATCCTGTGCAAGCAATACTTGGGGGCATTGTGAATGAAGAGTTTTATTACAAGAATAAAACCAAGTAAACGCTAGTTCTGTTTTGATTATCATCTCCATACTCCAGTATTCTAAAATAATGTCAGTAATTAAATACTTTTCCTCTGCAAATCCAAATTATGTTGGTTTATGTTTTAGCCATTTGTGGTCATCTATGTCAGGTTTTAATATTTTATTTATTTTCCATATGGTACAAAGTTTCATGGTACATATATACACATGCACACACATATGTGTGTTCAAACAGTTGATTCCAAATACACAGGGACACCACAAAAATTGTCAAGGTAAAGACACACAATATGCTTTAATTTACGTCTAAATCAGTGAAACAAAGTATTCACTGCAAGGTATAAACTTTGTTTAGCTTGAAAACAACAAAACTGTCTTATATTTGAACATAAAATACCTTTATGAATTTGAAAAATAGGTTTTAAATTAAATTCATTCTTAACTATTAGTTATTTTGAGACTACAGAACAAAGAAAATAAACCTACGTTAACTGGGGCTGCTTAAGCTGTATCACTTGCAATTTTTTTTTTAAATGTATAATTGCCTTACACTTTCGCAGTCATAAACAGGTATAATAGACAAAGTTTGGAGGAGACACACTCTCCCTGCCATGTGACACATCGTAGTTGACTTAGAGAGATGAAGATGGCAGGTGAGTTTGGAGGCCTCTTTAGGGGAATTATAAATGCCTCGTTTCTCCAACCAAAACATTCGTATTGCTCCCCATTCTCCACTAGAGGTGTCAGGATGGGGCTTTGCGCTGTCAAGGCTCACCCAGGGCCACCATTGGCTGGGGAAGAGACTTGCTAACCTCATAAAGCATGAGGGTGTGTCTCCTTGGGGAGGGGTATATATACGGATGCTAAGTGGCTCTGGAGCAGACCACTGGGAGGCCTCAAAATGACGAAGGTGACTGGGAAGCCACAAGACTCCAGAGTAGTTATGAAACACCTACCTCCTGTTACTCGGGACAAAATGAGGAAGACCTCCTCTCAATTGAGGTCCAAAAACTTGATAAGGTGAGCTGAACCCACACAAACTCCTCTTGCCCATTGACACCACCCAAGAAGACCCCTCCCCTGTCCTTGTCTGGCACATAACCCTTCTCCTGAAGCTGTCATTCCTGTCCACCTTCAACCTCTTCCCCAAACCAATGCCATTCTCTACCGCTCTCCTGTTTTCTCCAGGTGGCCAGGGTAACTGTGAGAGTGAATAATCAACTTCAGACAAAGCTGACCAAGAAAACTTCTCAGAATCCGCCCACCTCAAGGAAACTTTAAAAAAAAAATGGAGACTCAAAGCTCTGTAGCCAGTGCTCCAAGGTGAATGAAGAGCTGAATCAGAATGGACCTGAGGAGATCTAAGAGTGGCAGGAGCCAGCACGGGAGATCCCACCCATGACAAAGGTCATGAGGAAGAGGCCTGACAGGTAAAGGCAAGTCAGGACTCAAGGGACACCCTGGACCTGCTCAAGCATCTACCCCAAAACCAGAATTTCCCTGTCCTGCTCTTTTTCACTAACTCCTCTGTTACCAATGGAAGGCTGTCCCAGTTCTTTTCATTCTGGTTTCCTCTGTGTGTATTCCCAGCAGTGGATTTGCTGGGTCGTATGACAGCTCTATTTCCAGTTTTTAAAGGAATCTCCACCCTGTTCTCCAGAGTGGCGGGGCTAGTTTGCATTCTCACCAACAGTGTAAGAAAGTTCCCTTTTCTCCACACCCTCTCCGGCATTTATTGCTTGTAAACTCCTTGATAGCAGCCATCGTGACTGGTGTGAGAAGGTACCTCATTGTGGTTTGGATTTGCATTTCTCTGATAATGAGTGATGTTGAGCATCTTTTCATGTGTTTGCTTGACATCTGTATGTCTTCTTTGGAGAAATCTCTGTTTAGATCTTTGGCCTATTTTTTGAGTGGGTCATTTATTTTACTGGAATTGAGCTGTAGGAGCTGCTTGTATATTTTTGAGATTAATTCTTTGTCAGTTGCTTCGTTTGCTATTATTTTCTCCCATTCAGAAGGCTGTCTTTTCACCTTGCTTTTACATTTCTTCGTTGTGCAAAAGGTTTTAAGCTTAATTAGGTCCCGTTTGCTTGTTTTTACTTTGATTTATATGACTCTGGGGGGTGGGTCATAGAAGATCCTGTTGTAAATTTCTTTTTCTGTGCATTCACTGTTGTTTTCTTCCGAAGTAGGGTTTATTTCTAATACTGTGTTTGTTTCAGGTGTACAAGAGCTGGAGTCAGAGATACACAGACATTTATCAATTCTTTTCTGGGTTCATTTTCCCCAGATTGAGGAGTACAGTGTCTCCTGTAGGCTGCCCTTTGCCATTCAACACTGTTTTTCCTGATGATCTGTTTGATGTATGCTAACACCTGTTTGTTAATTGCAAATTCTTCATTTATCCCTCATGCCTAATTTTTTTTTAATAATCATAAGTTGGTTGTCTAAGTTTGTGAATCTGTTTCTACTGTGTAATAGCCTACATTTGCATTAATTTCAAGAAGATACCTGTCAGTAATGCCTTCTGTAATGTGTCTTTCTGTATCCGCTTTCCTTCACTTAGTATGGTATTAATTCTATCCATCCATGCTGTTGTCACTGGCATTATTCCATTGTGATTCAGGGTTGGATAGCATTCCAGTGCAGAGGTGCACCACTCTGACTTCATTTTCCTGTTGATGAATAACTCCATAGAATTTGTTGCAGGGAGGGCTTCCCTGGTGGCCCAGCCAGTGGAGAATCCACATGCCAATGCAGGAGATGTGGGTTCAGTCGCTGGGTGAGGAAAATCCCCTGGAGAAGGCCATGGCAACCCACTCCATCATTCTTTCCTGGAGAATCCCATGGACAGAGGAGCGTGGCAGGCTACAGTCCATGGTGTCACAAAGTGTTAGACATGACTGAAGTGACTGATAATACATGCAAAAGAAAAAGAAAAGAGAAATGAGTATTTTATTCTTTCCCTTTTTTGAGAACGAAGGAGATCAAGAAAACAGTGAGCAGGCCTGAGCATTCCTAGTTTTTATACGTTAACTGCTTATAACTCTGAATATCTATGACTAAGTTTGCTTTCTTGCACCCTAAATCTGCAGGAGCTATGAGTAATATTTTTTCCTTGGACTCTATGCTAAATTCATCACCTGTCTGGTGGTTACCCTTACAACAAACTTCCTTTTTTACTTGCGTATCAGAAAGAAGGCTGCCAAGCCACCACAACTGTCAGAGTCAGTTACTGGGTTACTGACTTCAGTCTAAGACTGTCTTTGGAAAAAATGCATGATGAAGAGATTTAGATCCTACCCACTTTGTTCCTCATCTCTGACACCTGGCTGTGAGCCCTTCGCTTATATAAGCCTCTAGACCCTTCATAGGCAGTGAGTGGGAGGGTACTCAGTCCTTGAGGCATGATCCTACTGTGTTCCCCTCTCTGCTGGCTTGAGAATAAACCCGCCTTCGTATCTCCTTCAAACTCTGTCTCTGTATTTTTTTTTTTTTTAATTTTGCTTCACTGGGCAGTAAAAGCCAAGCTTTTGGAAAGCAACAATTCTAGTTCTTGGCCATTGCCAGTCGAGCTGCCCTGAAAACAATGTGCACAGGCCAGTGTGAATTCTTATTTTCTCTGGGTCTGAGCCCAGACATGGGATTGTCAGGCCATGTGTTTTCTGAGTGTTTAGTCAAAAAAGAACCTCCTTGCTGGTTTTGATAGTTCCTGCACCCATTGGCATCCCCATTGAGAGTGTAAGAGAACCAGCTTTTGCCTCCAACCTCTGCAGCTCCTAATCTCTTTAGATTTGTAGACAGTGGCCTGTGGGAGGGGATTTTTCATGGGAGTTTTTATTTGTGTGGATTTAATACATAGTGGCGTGCTGCAGTCCATGGAATTGCAAAGAGTAAGACACAACTGTGCAACTGAACTGATTACATAGTGAGCTGGTCGAACTGTGCTTTCTTATACTGTATGGAGTGACTACAGTTTACTTCTTGACATTGTTTTCTTGAAAGGTGGCCCTGTTTTCAAATCCTGTCTGATGATCTACTCCAGGACATCACTGGAAGAGAGGGATGACTTATAGTCCCACAGGCCTTGTGAATATGAAGAGCCAAACAGCATTAGGATTCAAGTTGTTTTTCTGGAACACGGTTCTAAAGAAACAACATTGCTTCCTGCCCCACTCTGGTCCTCAATCACTGAGGTTCATGGAAAACTCTGTTCATTGATTGCCAGCTAGAGTGGAATGTGCCAAGGCTTGAGTCTCATTTCACCTTCCCCCTTACCCAGAGTCCCCAGGACACATTTCACTTTGTGGACACTACTCTGTAGAGGGTGCTGTCATCTGAGGGTGACCCTAAAGACGGAGGTTGGAGGTAGGAACCCCAGCCTAGGGGACATAGAGTGGCCCAGGGACCTTGCGAACCTGTCCCTGCCTGGAGGCTCTACCAATTCTTGGGTAATGTAGGATTTGTTTCTCTGCAGGAGGTTCCACCTGCATCTGGAGATTGGATGCTCATGCAGAGGGAAGGAGGCACCCAAGGTCCATTGTGGGGTCACATTTCCTTCCCCATGCTTCCAGCTTCCTCTGCACTGAGACCCTCCATGCTTGGGACCAAAACCAGCTCTGGCTCCAGGGATGTGACAACATCCTGGTCACCATGGCCTGAGGATAGTAGAGTCAGCCTTTCTGATTCCTTTTTTGTACTTTTATTCCCCAAATTTAATTGGTGTATGTAGTTGAATGACAAGGTTGTGTGTGCTTTTTGTTTTCATTTGTATCGACAACAATTTGATTCACTTGTACGTAGATGTGTATATCTTTCATCCCAGGTTCTTTTCTGATATAGGATGTTACAGTGTTGAATAGGATTCCTGTTTACACAGTGGTTCCTGGTGGATTGTTGTTGTTTTTAATAATAATAGTTTCCCTATGTTAGATTGAATCAGTTAATTACTCCCTGTCCTACAGTTTTTTTTTTTGTTTGTTTTGTTTTGTTTTGTTTGTTTTTTTTCTGGGCACCATTGATTATTTTCTGAGTCTGTGAGACTGTTTCTCTTTGCTAAAGAAGTTCATCTGTATCCATTTTTAGATCCCAGCTACAAGTGATAACTTATGCTAATATCCCTCCCTGTCTCGCTCACCTCACTTGCTATGATCACCTTTACTTTATTCCCTGAGTCTTCCCATGGCATTCTTTCCTGCTTGTTATGATTGAGAGATGGTTCCTCCTCTTTGTACTCCATCTTCTTTATTCCTTATGAACGTCTTTTCTTGCAAATATTTTTTTCCCATTCTGAGGACTATCTTTCTCATTAATTCAGGGTTCCATTGCTGTGCAAATGTTTTTAAGGTTCATTCCGTCCTGTTTTCTTAGTTTTGGTTCATTTCTCATTATTCTGGGCTCACTTGGTGGAATTGATGTTGCAGCATGTTCCCCCTATATATGTCCTCAAAATTGCATAGTATCCGTCTGACATTCACACCTATGGACAGATCAACTAAACAGAAAATTAACAAAGAAACACAAACTTTAAATGATACAATAGACCAGTTAGACCTAATTGATACCTATAGGACATTTCATCCCAAAACAATGAATTTCACCTTTTTCTCAAGTGCTCACGGAACCTTCTCCAGGATCAATCACATCCTGGGCCATAAATCTAACCTTGATAAATTCAAAAATATCAAAATCATTCCAAGCATATTTTCTGACCATAATGCATTAAGATTAGATCTCAATTACAGGAGAAAAACTATTAAAAATTCCAACATATGGAGGCTGAACAATACACTTCTGAATAACCAACACATCACAGAAGAAATAAAAAAAGAAATAAAAATATACATAGAAATGAATGAACATGAAAACACAACAACCCAAAACCTGTGGGACACTATAAAAGCAGTGCTAAGAGGAAAGTTCATAGCAATACAGGCATACCTCAGGAAACAAGAAAAAAGTCAAATAAATAACCTAACTCTACACCTAAAGCAACTAGAAAAGGAAGAAATGGAGAACCCCAGAGTTAGTAGAAGGAAAGAAATCTTAAAAATTAGGGCAGAAATAAATGCAAAAGAAACAAAAGAGACCATAGCAAAAATCAACAAAGCCAAAAGCTGGTTTTTTGAAAAGATAAATAAAATTGACAAACCATTAGCCAGACTCATCAAGAAACAAAGGGAGAAAAATCAAATCAATAAAATCAGAAATGAAAATGGAGAGATCACAACAGACAACACAGAAATACAAAGAATCATAAGAGACTACTATCAGCAATTATATGCCAATAAATTGGACAACGTGGAAGAAATGGACAAATTCTTAGAAAAATACAACTTTCCAAAACTGAACCAGGAAGAAATAGAAAATCTTAACAGACCCATCACAAGCACGGAAATTGAAACTGTAATCAGAAATCTTCCAGCAAACAAAAGCCCAGGTCCAGACGGCTTCACAGCTGAATTCTACCAAAAATTTCGAGAAGAGCTAACACCTATCCTACTCAAACTCTTCCAGAAAATTGCAGAGGAAGGTAAACTTCCAAACTCATTCTATGAGGCCACCATCACCCTAATACCAAAACCTGACAAAGATGCCACAAAAAAAGAAAACTACAGGCCAATATCACTGATGAACATAGATGCAAAAATCCTCAACAAAATTCTAGCAATCAGAATCCAACAACACATTAAAAAGATCATACACCATGACCAAGTGGGCTTTATCCCAGGGATGCAAGGATTCTTCAATATCCGCAAATCAATCAATGTAATTCACCACATTAACAAATTGAAAAATAAATGCCATATGATTATCTCAATAGATGCAGAGAAGGCCTTTGATAAAATTCAACATCCATTTATGATAAAAACTCTCCAGAAAGCAGGAATAGAAGGAACATACCTCAACATAATAAAAGGTATATATGACAAACCCACAGCAAACATTATCCTCAATGGTGAAAAATTGAAAGCATTTCCCCTAAAGTCAGGAACAAGACAAGAGTGCCCACTTTCACCGCTACTATTTAACATAGTTCTGGAAGTTTTGGCTAGAGCAATCAGAGCAGAAAAAGAAATAAAAGGAATCCAAATTGGAAAAGAAGAAGTACAACTCTCACTGTTTGTAGATCTTTATCTTCTTTGAAGTTTACATTTGTGTATGGCTTGAGGGATATTCTAATTCCATTCTCGTTTTCATTACTGATGCATGTCCACGCTCCTCCATAGTGGCTTTCTCCTATTTTCATTTTAGCAATGGAGGTGGATGGTTCCCTTTTCTTAATGACATCAGGCAGATTTAACCTTTGTAGAGTGGTTAACAATCACTATTCTGATTGGTGTGAGGTGATACCAAACACCCTTCCTTAATATTTAGCAATTTTGACATCTTTACATGTGATATATTTTAAGCGTGAGTTAAAGGTACCTGTTAAAATTGGCTTTCTGATGCTCTACCCAGTTATGAGTACTTCTTTGATGACCACGCCTAGGAGGCTCCAGGAGATCAGTTGTTGTTTACTTAAAAATGCTTGACCCTTATAAAGATTAAATGCCCACCAACACGTTTTTCTGTTGATGTGTGGAATGTGGCCCACCCTGTTGTTTTACCTGAGTGAAAACTATGGTGGATGTAATGAAGACAATGGAGAACTCCTTCAAATGGTACCATTGTCTCTCACAGTGCAGGAGGCCACAAATGACCCGCACCTCCTCCAGAGGACCCTGGGCAATCACAGGCAAGTCTGGGTCAGTCTCTTGTGGGGTCACTGCTCCTTTCTCCTGGGTCGTGGTGTGCACAAGGTTTTGTTTGTGCCCTCCATGAGTCTGTTTCCCTAGCTCTGTGCATGTTCTATAATCAAATCCCAATGGCTTTCATCATCTAACTCCCTTGGGATTCTCAGTCCATTTTCCAAATACCCAGGTTGGGAAATCTGGAGGAGAAGTGGTGTGTGTACCGACCTGGAATGGATGCAGCTGGGTGGTCTGTGTGCTGATCTGGCATGGATAGAGTTAGGGTTGTCTCTGTGCTAACCTGGGATGGATGGAGGTGGGGTGGTCAGTGTGTTGAACTGGCATGAGTGGAGCTGGTGTGATCTGTGTGGTGATTTGGCATGGATGAAACTGAGGGGTCTCTGCACTGACCTGGCATGGATGGAACTGGGGTGTGGTGTCTCTGCACTGATCTGGCATGGATGGAGCTGGACTGGTCTGTGTGGTGACCTGGCATGGATGGAGCCGGGTGGGTCTGTGCACTGGCATTGAAGGTGCTTGAGTGGTTTGTGTGCTGACCTGGCACTGATAGAAGTGGGCTGTCTGTGTGCTGACCTGGCATGGATGGAGCTGAGGTGGTCTGTTTGCTGACCTGGCATGGATGGAGTGGGGGGGGGGGATTCTCTGCACTGACCTGGCATGAATGGAGCTGGGATGGTCTAAGTGGTTACCTGGCATGGATGGAGCTGGGGTGGTCTGTGCTGATGTGGCATGAATGGAGCTGGCGTGGTCTTTGTGTTGACCTGGCATGGATGAAGTTAGGTTGGTCTGTGCACTGGCATGGAAGGGACGGAGGTGGTCTGTGTGCTGACCTGGCAGATGGAGCTGGGGTCGTCTGTGTGATGAACTGGCATAGAGGTGGGGAGGTCTGTGCACTGACCTGGCATTGATATATATGGGGTGGTTGTGTACTGACCTGGAATTAATGGATGTGTGTGGTCTCTTCACTGACCTGGCATGGATGAAGCTGGGGTGGACTGTTTGCTGATATGGCAGGAATGGATTGGGCCAGGGCCAATCTATGTGTTCACAATCGACAAGAGTTAAGTTGTGATTGAGGTGGGTGGGAGAGCTTATTTATGATCAGGCAGGGAGGAGGCATATACCTGGAGCTTTTAAGTTACCTAGGTCTCATTTGCTAATTTCTATTGTTCAGTCCTTTTGGTTTTAGCCATGTTTCTTCATCTGCTGGATGTTTCTCTGTCATTTCGTTTTGTTTAATTTACGGCGTTTGTGATCCTTTTCTTGGTTGAAAGGCTGTAGTTCCTCTTAACTATGGAGTCTTTCTCTCCTGAGTGGGATTGAATCAATGCCATGTGATGGTTTCTTGGTTGGAGGAAATTGTGTGTGTGTTTTGGTAGGTGGAGCTAGATTGTGTCTTTCTGAAAGGCAGTGGCTGTGTCCTCTAGTGTGGTTTGGAATATATGGGATCAGTGTGGCTTTGAGCAGCCAGTCTGCTGAAGTGCAAGGCTGTGCCGCTATGTGGCTGAAGGATAGGTGAGGGGAGTTTGGCACGACAGCTTTCTGGCTTTGTGGTGTGACTTAGTCTTAGCGTTGAGATGGAGGCTTTTGGAAGAGCACTCACCTATTACTATTCTATGGGGCCAGGAGTTCTCTAGTGTTCAAAAGTCCTGAAGTTGTTAGCCAGCAATCACTTCCTTCCCCATGGGATTTTCCCCACCAAAAGATCAAAGCCAGGTCCCTTGCATTATAGGCAGATTCTTTGCTGTCTGAGCCCCCAAGGAAACCCTTAGAGAATGCCTGCTGTTTCCTTAATTTCATTTTCTATTTTCTCATTATTAGTGTATAGGAATGCAAGGGATTTCTGTGTGTTGATTTTATATCCTGCCACTTTAGTATATTCATTGATTAGCTCTAGTAATTTTCTGGTGGAGTCTTTAGGGTTTTCTATGTAGAGGATCATGTCATCTGCAAACAGTGAGAGCTTTATTTCTTCTTTTACAAATTGGATTCCTTTTATTTCCTTTTCTGCTCTGATTGCTGTGGCCAAAACTTCCAGAACTATGTTGAATAGTAGCGGTGAAAGTGGGCACCCTTGTCTTGTTCCTGACTTTAGGGGAAATGCTTTCAATTTTTCACCATTGAGGATAATGTTTGCTGTGAGTTTGTCATATATAGCTTTTATTATGTTGAGATATGTTCCTTCCATTCCTACTTTCTGGAGTTTTTATCATAAATGGATGTTGAATTTTATCAAAGGCCTTCTCTGCGTCTATTGAGATAATCATATGGCATTTATTTCTCAATTTGATTCTTCCCCATGGGATTTTCCCCACCAAAAGATCAAAGCCAGGTCCCTTGCATTATAGGCAGATTCTTTGCTGTCTGAGCCCCCAAGGAAACCCTTAGAGAATGCCTGCTGTTTCCTTAATTTCATTTTCTATTTTCTCATTATTAGTGTATAGGAATGCAAGGGATTTCTGTGTGTTGATTTTATATCCTGCCACTTTAGTATATTCATTGATTAGCTCTAGTAATTTTCTGGTGGAGTCTTTAGGGTTTTCTATGTAGAGGATCATGTCATCTGCAAACAGTGAGAGCTTTATTTCTTCTTTTACAAATTGGATTCCTTTTATTTCCTTTTCTGCTCTGATTGCTGTGGCCAAAACTTCCAGAACTATGTTGAATAGTAGCGGTGAAAGTGGGCACCCTTGTCTTGTTCCTGACTTTAGGGGAAATGCTTTCAATTTTTCACCATTGAGGATAATGTTTGCTGTGAGTTTGTCATATATAGCTTTTATTATGTTGAGATATGTTCCTTCCATTCCTACTTTCTGGAGTTTTTATCATAAATGGATGTTGAATTTTATCAAAGGCCTTCTCTGCGTCTATTGAGATAATCATATGGCATTTATTTCTCAATTTGATTCTTCCCCATGGGATTTTCCCCACCAAAAGATCAAAGCCAGGTCCCTTGCATTATAGGCAGATTCTTTGCTATCTGAGCCCCCAAGGAAGTCCTTAGAAAATGCCTGCTGGCACTGATTAAACATTACACAAATATGTGTTGAAAATGCAAAGTATAGTGATGAATAGTAGAGCCTGATTATCATGATAATTATTGATGCTTGACAACTCTTTGCTGTCAGATAATAGGAGGAATGTGTATGGTAGGATATAGGAACACAGTACAGTTTCCAACTGTGTGGACATCTGAAACTTTCTTAGAGTGACAGCAGGTCCTCAATTACCTTCTAATGACAGTGACAGGATATTTCATTGCTTTGTATTTTTTTTTAAAACCTTCCTTCGTTTTATCATCTATTTGTTGTTGTTTTTTCCTGGCTAAGTCATGTTAGACTCTTTGTGAACATACGGACTGTGGCCAACTAGACTAGTCTGTCCATGGGATTTCACAGGCAAAAACAAAAAAAAAAAAGCCAGTTCTGGGGAAAGAGCACATGGGCAGAGACCTCTGAGAACACAGGGATGGGAAGGCTGGCCAGGAGGGGTTGGGGGTCAGAAAACTTCGGGTTTACATGAGGTTTGGGCAGTAACCATGGCTCCAAGACCTGACCATGGACACTGCCCAACGCCCATCTGCCTGCCCTCTGTCTGTCCTATCCCACATTTCCCAGGAGCTCTGGCGTCTAGACTGTGGTATTTTCTGAGCTCTAGACACAGCTGTCTGCTTGCAGGTGTGTTGAAGGGATGGAGTGCTCTTAGCGACTTGTTACAACTCTGGAAAGTGGGACCAAGAGGCTGGGGTTAATCTGGCTCCAAGGAGCTGAGGGCCCTATGTCAGTCCCAGAGCCAGAGGTCAGACTAGAGCTGCTGAAGAAGGAGCCCAGAGGATTTATTGAAAAACCAGTGAAATTAGTTATTAGAAAGCAGCACTGAAAAGACTACAAACAAAAATCTGATATGAACTCAAGTGTGAAACAAATTTGAAGTATTGTTGTCATTGATATTTTGAAGAAAGCTGGATTAAATGTGTTCTATAATCAGCACGTTTATCCCAGAACTTTCAAAAATTTTTTTTCCACCACAAAGCATCAGCAGCAAGCAGTGGCTGTGATGCGCTGGAGCAGTGAGCACCTGAGAGGAGATACCCCACATCCAAGATCAGGAGTGGGGATCATGAGGAGATACCCCAAGCCCAAGGTCAGGAGTGGCGGTTGTGGGGAGATACTCCATGTTCAAGGTAAGGAGTGGTCTAATCATATGGACCACAGCTTGTCTAACTCAATGAAACCATCAACCATGCCATGTAGGGCTGCCCAAGAGGGATGGATCATGGTGGATAATTCTGACAAAACCTGGGACACAGGAGAAGGGAATGGCAAGACACTTCTGTATTCTATCCATGTTCAAGGTAAGGAGTGGTCTAATCATATGGACCACAGCTTGTCTAACTCAATGAAACCATCAACCATGCCATGTAGGGCTGCCCAAGAGGGATGGATCATGGTGGATAATTCTGACAAAACCTGGGCCACAGGAGAAGGGAATGGCAAGACACTTCTGTATTCTTGTCTTGAGAACCCCATGAACAGTTTGGAAGACAAAAAGATAGGACACTGAAAGATGAGCTCCTCAGGTCGGTAGGTGCCCAATATGTTACTGAAAATCAGTGGAGAAATAATTCCAGAAAGGAATGAAGAGACAGAACCAAAGCAAAAACAACAACCAGTTGTGGATGTGAGTGGTGATGAAAGCATGGTCAAATACTGTAAAGAGCAATACTGCATAGGAAACTGGAATGTTAGGTGCATGAATCAAGGCAAATTGTTTGTGGTGAAACAGGAATTGGCAAGAGTGAAGGTCAATATTTTAGCCATCAGCAACTAAAATGAACTGGAATGGAGAAATTTAACTCAGATGAACCTTATATCTACTACTGTGGGAAAGATTCCCCTTGGAAGAAATGGAGTAGCCATCATAGTTAAAAAAAAAAAAATCTAAACGTAAGACCAGAAACTATAAAACTCCTAGAGGAGAACATAGGCAAAACACCCTCTGACATAAATCACAGCAGGATCCTCTATGATCCGCCTCCCAGAATACTGGAAATAAAAGCAAATATAAACAAATGGGATCTAATTAAAATTAAAAGCTTCTGCACAACAAAGGAAACTATAAGCAAGGTGAAAAGACAGCTTTCTGAATGGGAGAAAATAATAGCAAATGAAGCAACCGACAAACAACTAATCTCAAAAATATACAAGCAACTTATACAGCTCAATTCAAGAAAAATAAATGACCCAGTCAAAAAATGGGCCAAATAACTAAATAGACATTTCTCCAAAGAAGACATACGGATGGCTAACAAACACGTGAAAAGATGCTCAACGTCACTCATTATCAAAGAAATGCAAATCAAGAAAGGAAAATACCAGCTTGCAGCGGGCCTGGGAATGTCCTCATTCTGGCACCTGCTTGGACCGAGTGGATGGAAAAAGTGAAGATGCACAAGCTTCTAGGGTCCGCAGCTTGCCTCCCAGGCAGGCATCAGAATCTTCTGCTTTTCTTTCCAAAGGCTCACAGCGAACACATGCAGCCAGGTCATAGAATCCCTCAACACTCACTTGCCTGCCCAGCTTCCCCACCCACCTGTCCTCAGGCTCTCTCCCTGCCCTTCAAAGCCATCATAGAGATAAGCAAGTCTTCATCTCAGTCACTGACCATGACGGGCTTCTGGCAGTGGTTCAGAATCTGCTCAAAGTCAAGGAACAAGTCATGCCACATGCCGGGGAAGGAAGAGTCTCGAGTAACAGGGTTAGTCTCGGGTAGAGCAAGGGCACCGGAAAAGACATCTGTCAGTACTCCCGTTCTGGAATATTGTTTCCTATTGGAACCACCCGTACTTCAGGCACAGACAGGTCATGTAGGAGTACCACTTTGGCATCGCTGGTGCTCTGCATCTGGGTACTCCCACTTGCCCAGCCACCAAACTGACATCCCCAGGTCTGCTACTCCATGTGATGCTCTCATCCCTCTGGGTCCCCTGTAGTCTTCTGGGACCCTTGTCCACATATCCCAAGGGAGGATGTGTTTCCAACCACACATGATGTATGCCTGTCATGTGTATCCTGGGGAATGGCATGTCAGTGGCATCAAACTTCAGGATCTGCAGTCCGTGCAGCATGAGTTCTCCATTAGCAAGTGCCAATGGATGTGCATTGAGCAAGAGAGGCCTGGTTCTCTTCCTTGTGCCCTGTCTTCACAAAGGGTCGCATGGAAGTACTGGCGTCATCTGGAACACTGTCTCCAGTCACTGCTGATGATATCCATTCCCTGCCAAAGTATGTGGCTTCTATTCAGATGCGAGCCAAATTGAGCCTCTCAGAATAATTTGCTCAGATGCTCACAGTTAGAAAGATTCCCAGGCTCTACTGGCACTGTGGTTATGGAGATCTCAGCTCCCACGAACCCCAATTCATTGTCTTCCAATTCCCTTGGCCTCCACTCAGCTGGCGAGTTCCCTCACCCCTCCCCTCCTCCTGCTCCTGTTCCTTCCCGTCCTCTTGAGCATCTGACGCCTGAGAAGGGACATTAAGGATATGGCTTTGGCCCACAAGTCATGGAGGCCCTGGATGATGGCACTAATATGACTCAAGGTACTCTTTCTCCTCTGACGGTTCTCACTCTGGAGCCGAAGTTAGGCTTTGGGGTCTTTCTCATTAGCAGAGCTCAGCTCCACCAGCAGGGCTGCCAAAACCTCCAGTGCTTCCAGTGGGGGCTGGTCATTCGAGGCTCCTGTCCTTGCATGTTCCTGGCCCTGCTCCTATGGCTTCTTCTACTGCTCCTGCGAGGACAGCTTCCCCTGCTCCGCTTCTGCCACCACTTCAACCTCCTCAAGGATGTCTTCCACCAGCAGCTGGACAGCTGCTGGACCACACGACCTCTCCCTCTTCTGGAGCTGCTCCTTCCTTCTCTGCCTTCCCACTTAAGAAGGCAGCCTGCTCGACTGGTGGGCCACCTACTGCCTGCGACATCCCCGATGGCCCCAGCCTGATGGCAGGTCTCTGGAATCTGGCACCCTTAATCCTCGGGTTCACACCAAAGAAGCCCCTGCATCCCCATGAGCAGCAGGGCCCAGGGAAGGATGATGCTGACAAAGGTGCTCAATTCAGCCTGCCTTGGTGAGAATCACCTGGGTTTCACGTGCTATAAGCAGAGATTCTCTGAATGAGACTAGGACACATGAAGTCCCCAAGCCTCCAGTCTCAGGCTGTCACTTGCTACTCTCATGACCTAAACCCATGCTCTGCATCCAGGCTGCATGAGCCAGAGCTTCCCCACTGGGGAGAGGAGAGGGTCCTGGCCTCTATGCCAATCTACCTTCAGGACTCACCTCCTGACCCCCTCGTAACCTCTGTGTTTTGTCACTTACCTCTCATGGATGGATCTTCCTCCTGGTGTAATACTGCAGGGGACTGACACACAGGCCCTCGCCAACGATCTGCTGGTTGCACAGGTCAAGACAACATATGGATGACAGTCNTGCCAATCTACCTTCAGGACTCACCTCCTGACCCCCTCGTAACCTCTGTGTTTTGTCACTTACCTCTCATGGATGGATCTTCCTCCTGGTGTAATACTGCAGGGGACTGACACACAGGCCCTCGCCAACGATCTGCTGGTTGCACAGGTCAAGACAACATATGGATGACAGTCCCGAGCACTCCCATGGGCAGCCAAGAAGTCCAACACCAATCGTTCATTCTGGGGAGGCCCAGATGGACCCCACATTAGCAATCCTGTTACATCCTGGAGAATTGTTGTCCAAGATCCAGTTGAGGATGTTCACGCTGCTGGTGTCTGGCCTGAGGTTGGGAGCTCCTCATCCATCCTCACATAAGCAGTGGACCTGAGAGGAGGTATATGCCCTATATCCTGAGGAGGGCAGGGGAGACAGCAAAGATTCAGGTAGCCGGTGCATCCAACTCCATCTCCCACCCACCCACACCACCCTGGGAGCCAGGTCGCACAAGCGATGACAAAGAGGCACTCCTTAACAAACTCTCTGTTCCTGAAGCACGGGTTGTCCCGAAAGGAAAATACCGGCTTGCAGCGGGCCTGGGGATGTCCTCGTTCTGGCACCTGCCAGTATCAGGAGGATGGAAAAGGTGAAGGTACACAAGTTTCTAGGGTCCACAGCTTCCGTGCCAGGCAGGCATCAGCATCTTCCTCTTTTCTTTTCCAAAGGCTCATGACGAACACACACAGCCGGGTCATAGGATCCCCCGACCC
>SJYX01021871.1:36972-56162 GCA_006410675.1 Oreotragus oreotragus
CTTCTCCAACACCGCAGTTCAAAAGCATCAATTCTTCAGCGCTCAGCCTTCTTCACATTCCAACTCTCACATCCATACACGACCACAGGAAAAACCATAGCCTTGACTAGGCGGACTTTAGTCGGCAAAGTAATGTCTCCACTTTTGAATATGCTATCTAGGTTGGTCATAACTTTTCTTCCAAGGAGTAAGCGTCTTTTAATTTCATGGCTGCAGTCACCATCTGCAGTGATTTTTTAGCCCCAAAAAATAAAGTCTGATACTGTTTCCACTGTTTCCCCATCTATTTCCCATGAAGTGCTGGGACCGGATGCCATAATCTTCGTTTTCTGAAATTTGAGCTTATTATACTTTATTGATGTTTTTCTTTTTGACTTATTTTACTTTGTATAATAGGCTCCAGTTTCATCTGCTTCATTTGAACTAATTATAATCTATTTTTTTATTGGCTGAGTAATATTTCATTTTGTACATGTACCACTGCTTTCTTATACATTCGTCTGCTGATGGACATCTATGTTGCTTCTAGGTCCCGGCTATTGTTAACAGTGCTGTAATAATCATTCAGGGACACATATCTCTTTCAATTCTGGTTTCCTCGGTGTTTATGCCAAACAGTGGGATTGCTGGGTCATATGGCAGTTCTAGTTCCAGTTTTTTAAGAGATCTCCACACTGTTCTCCATAGTGGCTCTACTAGTTTGCATTCCCACCAACAGGATAAGATGGTTCCCTTTTCTCCACACCCTCTCCAGCATTTATTGCTTGAGATTTTTGGATAGCACCCATTCCTGACTGGTGTGAGATGGTACTTCATTGCGGTTTTGATTTGTATTTCTCTGATAATGAGTGACGTTGAGCATCTTTTATGTGTTTGGTAGCCATCTGTATGTCTTCTTTGGAGAAAGGAATTTAGAATGGAGCAGTGGGTTCCCACAGGTGGGGCAGGGGGAGTAGTGTATATTCCATGCAGGCAATACTGGGGGGCATTGCCAACGAAGAATTTTATTACAAGAATAAAACCAAGTAAATGCCGGTTTTGTTTTGATTACCATCTGCATATTCCAGTATTCTGAAAAAAAAAGTTAGTAATTAAATACTTTTCCTTTGCAAAACCAAATTCTGTTGGTTTCTGTTTTAAACGTTTGTTGTCATATGTCTCAGGTTTTAATATTTTGTATATCATGCACACTGTACAAAGTTTCAGTGTACCTATATACATACACACACACATTTGTGTGTATGTGTGTGTGTATATATACACATAAATTCATACTGCCACAGTTTTAGTAGTTATTTTTAAAAATTCGTTGTCTTCTATGAGGGAGTTCATTAAGAGAAAACCCTCTTAAACAATTTTCACCAAGGCAGACTGCCATGGATACCATTGCTCCATTCCACAGAGCATCCTTAATGGTTTGCAAGGCCTTCAGATCACTTCCTGCACAGCCTGCAGTCCCTGAGGGGATGTACTTATACACATCCCAGTTCAAACAGATGATTCTTTTTTTTTTTTTTGTATTTATTTATTTTTTTACACGAACTCCCAAACATGAACCCCCCTCCCACCTCCCACCCCACTTTATCCCTCCAGATCATCCCCATACACCAGCCCCAAGCATCCTGCATCCTGCATTGAACACAGACTGGCAAATTCATTTCTGATACCATGACAATTGTCATGGTAAAGACACACAGTGTGCTTTTATTTANACACCAGCCCCAAGCATCCTGCATCCTGCATTGAACACAGACTGGCAAATTCATTTCTGATACCATGACAATTGTCATGGTAAAGACACACAGTGTGCTTTTATTTATGCCTAAATCAGTGAAACAAAGTATTCACTGCAAGGTACAAACTTTTTTTACCTTCAAAATAACAAAATTGTCTTATATTTGAACATAAAATATCTTTCTGAATTTGAAAAATAGGTTTTAAATGAAATTCATTCTTAATTACAGGTTATTTTGAGACTATGGAACAAAAAAAAATTAACCTACGTTAACTGGGGCTGCTTAAGCTGTATCTTTTGCAGATTTTTTTTAAATTCCCTCTCACTTTCACAGTCATACATAGATATAATAGACAAAGTTTGGAGAAGACACACTCTCCCTGCCATGTGACACATTGGAGTTGAATTAGAGAGATGAGGATGACAGGTGAGTTTGGAAGCCTCTTTAGGGGAACTATAAATGCCTCATTTATCCCATCAGAACATCTGAATTGCTCCCCATTCTCCGCTAGAGGTTTCAGGATGGGGCTTTGTGATGTCAAGGCTCACCCAGGGCCACCATTGGCTGGGGAAAAGACTTACTGACCTCATAAAGCATGAGGGTGTGTCTCCCTGGGGAGGGATATATAGAGGGGTGCTCAGGGGCTCAGGAATAGGCCACTGGGAGGCCTCAAAATGACTAAAGTGACTGGGAAGCCACAAGGCTCCAGAGTAGTTATGAAACACATGCCTCCTGTTACTCAGGACAAAAGAGGAAGACCTCCTCTCTGTTGAGGTCCAAAAACATGACAAGGTGAGCTGAACCCACCCAAACTCCTCTTGCCCATTGACCCCACCCCAGAAGACCCCACCCCTGTCTTTGCCTGGCACATAACCCTTCTATGCCCACACCCTTCTCCTGAAGCTGTTGTTCCCATCCACCTTCAACCTGTTCCCCAAACCAATGCCGTTCTCTACCACTCTCTTGTTTTCTTCAGGTGGCCAGGGTAACTGTGAGAGTGAATAATCAACTTCAGGCAAAGCTGACCAAGAAAACTTTTCAGAATCCGCCCACCACATGGAAAATTAAAAAAATCAGGGGCTCAAAGCTCTGTAGCCAGTGCTCCAAGGTGAATGAAGAGCTGAATCAGAACGGAACAGAGGAGGTCCCAGAGTGACAGGAGCCAGCACAGAAGATCCCACTCGTGACAAAGGTCATGAGGAAGAGGCCTGACAGGCAAAGGCAAGTCAGGACTCGAGGCACCCCCGACCTGCTCAAGCATCTACCCCAAAACCAGAATTTGCCTGTCTTGTTATTTTTCACTAAGTCCTCTGTTACCAATGGAGGGCTATCCCAGTTCTTTTTATTATGGTTTCATCAGGGTGTATGCCCAGCAGTGAATTTGCTGGGTCGTATGACAGCTCTATTTCCAGATTTTAAGGAATCTCCACCCTGTTCTCCATAGTGGCGGGGCTAGTTTCTATTCTCACCAACAGTGTAAAAGAGTTCCCTTTTCTCCACACCCTCTCTGGCATTTATTGCTTGTAAACTTCTTGATAGCAGCCATAGTGACTGGTGTGAGAAGGTACCTCATTGTGGTTTGGATATGCATTTCTCTGATAATGAGTGATGTTGAGCATCTTTCCATGTGTTTGCTTGCCATCTGTATGTATTCTTTGGAGAAATGTCTGTTTAGATATTTGGCCCATTTTTTGAGTGGGTCATTTATTTTTCTGGGATTGAGCTGTAGGAGCTGCTTGTATATTTTTCAAATTAATTCTTTGTCAGTTGCTTCGTTTGCAATTATTTTCCCCCGTTCTGAAATCTGTATTTTCACCTTGCTTATACATTTCTTTGTTGTGCAAAAGCTTTTAAGTTGAGTTAGGTCCCATTTGTTTATTTTGGCTTTGATTTCTATGACTCTGGGGGGTGGGTCATAGAGGATCCTGCTGTAAATTTATTTTTCTGCACATTCATTGTTGTTTTCTTCTGAAGTAGGGTTGATTTCTGATACTGTGTTTGTTTCAGGTGTACTGGAGCTGGATTCAGAGATACACAGACATTAATCAATTCTTTTTTGGGTTCCTTTTCCCCAGAGAGAGGAATGTAGTGTCTCCAGTAGGCTGCCCTTTGCTATGCAGCACTGTTTTTCCTGATGATCTGTTTGAAGCATCTTAACACTTGTTTATTCCTTGCAAACTCATTTATCCCACATCCCTTACTTTTTTAAAAATAATCATAAGTTGTTTGTGAGTCTGTTTCTACTGTGTAATAGCCCACATTTGCATTAATTTCAAGAAGATACCAGGCAGTGATACCTTCTGTAATTTGTCTTTCTCTATAGGCCTTCCCTCACTTAGTATGGTATTCACTCTATCCATACATGCTGTTGCCACTGGCATTATTCCGTTGTGATTCAGGGCTAGGTAGCATTCCAGTACAGAGGTGCACCACTCTGTCTTCATTTTCATGTTGATGAATAACTTCATAGAATTTGTTGCAGGGAGGGCTTCCCTGTTGGCCCAGCCAGTAGAGAATCCACCTGCCAATGCAGGAGACGTGGGTTCAGTCCCTGGGTGAGGAAGATGCCCTGGAGAAAGGCATGGAAACCCACTCCACTATTCTTTCCTGGAGAATCCCATGGACAAAGGAGCCTGGTGGGCTTCAGTCCATGGTGTTACAAAGTGTTAGACATGATTGATAATACATGCAAAGCAAAAAAAAAAAAGAAAGAAAGAAAAAGAAAAAGGAGCATTTTATTCTTCCCCTTTTTTGAGAACAAAGGAGATCAAGAAAACAGTATGCAGGCCTGAACTTTCCTAGTTTTTATACGTTAACTGCTCATAACTCTGAATGTCTGTGACTAAGTTTGCTTTTCTGCCCCTAACTCTGCAGGAGCTACGAGTAACATTTTTTCCTTGGACTCTATGCTAAATGTATCACCTATCTGGTGGTTACCCTTACAACACCCTTCCTCTTGTACTTGCATGTCATAAAGAAGGCTGCCAAGCCACCCCAACTGCCATAGTCATTTACTGGGTTATTGACTTCAGCCTAAGACTGTCTTTGAAAAAATGCACAACGAAGAGATCTAGATCATACCCACTTTGTTCCTCATCACTGACACCTGGCTGTGAGCCCTTCCCTTTTATATAAGCCTCTAGACTCTTCATAGGCAGTGGGTGGGAGGGTACTCAGTCCTTGAGGCATGAACCTACTGTGTTCCCCTCTCTGCTGGCTTGAGAATAAAAGCCACCTTCGTATCTCCTTCAAACTCTTTATCTGTATTTTTTATTTTGCTTCACTGGGCAGAGAAAGACAAGATTTTGGCTAGCAACAATTCTAGTTCTTGGCCATTGCCAATCGAGCTGCCCTGAAAACAATGTGCACAGGTCAGTGTGAATTCTTATTTTCTCTGGGTCTGAGCCCAGACATGGGAGTGTTGGGTCATGTGGTTTCTGCGTGTTTAGTCAAAAAAGAACCTCCTTGCTGGTTTTGATAGTTCTCGCACCCATTTGCATCCCCACTGAAAGTGTAGGAGAATCCCTTTTGCCTCCATCATCTACAGCCCCTATTCTCTGTAGATTTTTAGACAGTGGCCACTCTAATATATGGGAGGGGTTTTTTTCATGGGAGTTTTGATTTGTGTGAATTTAATACATAGTGGCATGCTGCAGTCCATGGAATTGCAAAGAGTAAGACACAACTGTGCAATTGAACTGAATACATAGTGAGCTAGACGAACTGTTCTTTCTTATACTGTACAGAGTGACTACAGTTTACCTCTTGACATTGTTTTCTTGAAAGGTGACCCTGTTTGGAAATCCTGTCTGATGATCTACACGGGGACATCACTGGAAGGGAGGGATGATTTACAGTCTCACAGGCCTTGTGAATATGAAGAGCCAAGCAGCCTTAGGTTTCAAATTGTTTTTCTGGAAGATGGTTCTAAAGAAACAACATTGCTTCCTGCCCCATTCTGGTCCTCAATCACTGAGGTTCATGGAAAACTCTGTTCATTGATTGCCAGCTAGAGTGGAATGTGCCAAGGCTTGAGTCTCATTTTTCCTTCCCCCTTACCCAGAGTCCCCAGGACACATCCCAATTTGTGGACACCACTCTGCAGAGGGTGCTGTCATCTGTAGGTGACCCTAAAGATGGAGGCTAGAGGTAGGAACCATAGTCTGGGGGACATAGAGTGGCCAGGGGACCATGCAATCCTGTTCCAGCATGGAGGCTCCACTAATTCTTGGGTGATGTAGGCTTGATTTCTCTGCAGGAGGTTCCACCTGCATCTGGAGATTGGATGCTCATGCAGAGGGAAGGAGGCATCCCAGGTTCATCGTGGGGTCACATTTCCTGCTCCATGCTTCCAGCTCCGTCGGAAATGAGACCCTCCATGCTTGGGACCAAAACCAGCTCTGGCTCCAGGCATGTGACAACTTCCTGGTCACCATGGCCTGAGTACAATAGACTCAGCCTTTCTGCTTCCTTTTTTGTGCTTCTATTCCCTAATTTGAATTGGTGTATGTAGTTGAATGACAAGGTTGTGTGTGCTTTTTGTTTTTATTTGGATCGACAACAATTTGATTCACTTGTATGTAGATGTGTTTATCTTCTCTTGCAGGTTCTTTTCTGATATAGGATGTTACAGTGTTGAATAGGATTCCTGTTTACACAGTGGTTCCTGGTGGGTTTTTTTGTTTGTTTGTTTTGTAACAATATTAGCCTCCCTCTGTTAGGTTGAATCAGTTCATTACTCCCTGTCCCACAGTTTTTTTTTTTTTTTTTTTTTTTTGTGGGGGGTGGACCGTTGATTATTTTCTGAGTCTGTGAGACTGTTTCTCTTTGGTAAAGAAGTTCATCTGTATCCATTTTTAGATCCCAGCTACAAGTGATAACTTATGCTAACATCCCTCCCTGTCTCGCTCACCTCACTTGCTATGATCACCTCTACTTTATTCCCTGAGGCCTCCCATGGCATTCTTTCCTGCTTGTTATGGCTGAGTGACAGTTCATCGTCTATGTACCCCATCTTCTTTCTTCCTTATGGATGTCTTTGCTTGCAAATATTTGTTCCAATTCTGAGGACTGTCTTTCTCTTTCATTTAGGGTTCCATTGCTGTGTAAACGCTTTTAAGGTTCATTCCGTCCTGTTTTCTTAGTTTTGGTTTATTTTTCATTATTCTGGGCTCACTTGGTGGAATTGATGTTGCAGCATGTTCCCACTATATTGTCCTCAAAATTGCATAGTATCTGTCTGACGTTTAGATCTTTAACTACTTTGAAGTTTATATTTGTTTATGGCTTGAGGGATATTCTAATTTCATTCTCGTTTTCATTGTTGATGCACATCCACACTCTCCTCCATAGTGGCTTTCTCCTATTTTCATTTTAGCAATGGAGGTGGATGGTTCCCTTTTCTTCATGGCATTGGGAAGATATAACCTTTGCAGAGTGCTTGACAATCACTATTCTGATTGGTGTGAGGTGATACTGAACACACTTCCATAATACTTAGCAATTTTGACATCTTTTCATGTGATATTTTTTAAGTGTGACTTAAAGGTACCTGTTAAAATTGGCTTTGTGACAGTCTACCTAGTTATAAATCCTTCTTTGATGACCATGCTAGGAGACTCCAAGAGATCAGTTGTTGTTTACTTAGAAATGCTCGGGCGTTATAAATATTAAATGCCCGTCAACACGGCTTTTTGTTGATGGGCGGCACTGTGGCCCTCCCTGCTGTTTTACCTTAGACAAAACTATGGTGGAGGTAATGAAGACAATGGTGACTTCCTTCAATAGGTCTCAGTGCCTCTCACACTGCAGGAAGCCACGAATGAACCGCGCTTCTGCCAGAGGCCCATGGGCACTCACAGGCAAGTCTGGGTCAGTCTCTTGTGGAGTCACTGCTCCTTTCTCCTAGGTCCTGGTGCACACGAGGTTTTGTTTGTGCCCTCCATGAGTCTCTTTCCCTAGTCCTGTGGAGTTCTATAATCAAATCCCAATGGCCTCCAGAGTCTAATTCCCTCGGGATTCTCAGTCCATTTGCCAAATCCCCAGGTTGGGAAATCTGGAGGAGGGTTGGTGTGTGTACTGACCTGGAATAGATGGAGCTGGAGTGATCTCTGTGCTGACCTGGCTTGGATGGAGGCCGGGTGGTCTGTGTGCTTACCTGGTGTGGATGCACCTGGGTTGTTCTGAGTGCTGATCTGGCATGGATGAAGTTAAGGTTGTTTGTGTGCTAAACTGGCATGGATGGAGGTGGGGTGGTCTGTGTGTTAACCTGGCATGGATGGACGTGGGTTGGTCTGTGCACTGGCATGGATGGAGTTTGGGTGGTCTGTGTCTTGAACTGGCATGGGTGGAACTGGGGTGGTCTGTGTGGTGACCTGGCATGGATTGAACTGGGGGGTGTCTCTGCACTGACCTGGCATGGATGGAGCTGGGGTGGCCTCTGAACTGATCTGGCATGGATGGAGTTTGAGTGGTCTGTGTGCTGACCTGGCATGGATGGAATTTGAGTGGTCTGTGTGCTGACCTGGCATGGATGGAATTAGGGTAGCCTGTGTGCTAATCTGGCATGGATGGAGGTGGGGTGGTCTGTGCACTGGCATGGATGGAGATTGTGTGGTTTGTGTGTTGAACTGGCATGGGTGGAGCTGGGGTGGTCTGTGTGGTGACTTGGCATGGATTGAACTGGGGTGAAGCTGTCTCTGCACTGACCTGGCATGGATGGAGCTGGGGTGGTCTCTGAACTGATCTGGCATTGACCGAGGTGGGGCGGTCTGTGTACTGACCTGGCATTGATGTATATGGGGTGGTTGTGTGCTGACCTGGCATTGATGGATGTGGGGTGGTTGTGTGCTGACCTGGCATTGATGGATGTGGGGTGGTCTCTGCACTGACCTGGCATGGATGAAGCTGGGGTGGACTGTTTGCTGACCTGGCATGAATGGATTGGGCCAGGGCCAATCTGTGTGTTCTTAAGCAACAAGAGCTAAGCTGTGGTTGACTGGTGGGTGGGAGAGCTTGTTTATGATCAGGCAGGGAGGAGGCATATACCTGGAGCTTTTAAGTTACCTAGGTCTCATTTGTTAATTTCTGTTGTTCAGTCCTTTTGGTTTTAGCCATGTTCCTTCATCTCCTGGATGTTTCTCTGTCATTTTCTTTTGTTTAATTTACTGTGTTTGAGATCCTTTTCTTGGTTGAAAGGCTGTACTCTTCTTAACTATGGAGTCTACCTCTCCTGACTGGGATTGAACCAATGCCATGTGATGGTTTCCTGGTTGAGGGAAATTGTGTGTGTTTTGGTAGGTGGAGCTAGATTGTGTCTTTCTGAAAGGCAGTGGCTGTATCCACTATTGTGGTTTGAAATGTATGGGGTCAGTGTGGCTTTGAGCAGCCAGTCTGCTGATGTGCAAGGCTGTGCCCCTATCTGGCTGAAGGATAGGTGAGGAGTGCTTGGCACTACAGCTTGCTGACTTTGGAGTGTGACTTAGTCTTAGGGTTGAGATTGAGGCTTTTGGAAAAGCACTCACCTATTAATATTCTATGGGGCCAGGAGTTATCTAGTGATCAACAGTCCTGGAGTCATTAGCCGTCAGTCACTTCCTTCCCCACGGGATTTCCCAACCAAAAGATCAAAGCCAGGTCCCTTGCATTATAGGCAGATTCTTTGCTGTCTGAGCCCCCAAGGAAGCCCTTAGAAAATGCCTGCTGACACTGATTAAATACTATACAAATATGTGTTGAAAATGCAGAGTATAGTGATGAATAGCAGAGCCTGATTATCATGATAATTATTGTTGCTTCACAAGTCTTCGCTGTCAGATTATAACAGGAATGTGTATGGTAGGATATAGGAACACAGTACAGTTTCCAAATGTGTGTTCATCTGACACTTTCTTAGAGTGATGGCAGGTCCTCAATTACCTTCTAATGACAGTGACAGTATTTTTCATTGCTTTGTGTTCTTTTTTTTTTTTTTAACTTCCTTCACTTTCTCATCTATTCATTGATGTTGTTTCCTGGCTAAGTCATCTCAGACTCTTTGTGAACATATGGACTGTGGGCCACCAGGCTCCTCTGTCCATGGGATTTCCCAGGCCAAAAAAAAAGAAAAGCCAGTTCTGGGGAAAGAGCACAAGGGCAGAGACCTCTAAGGACACAAGGATGGGAAGGCTGGCCAGGAGGTGATGAGGGTCAGAAAACTTCGGGTTTACACAAGATCTGGGCAGGAACCATTGCTCCAAGGCATGGCCGTGGACACTGCCCAACACCCATCTGCTTGCCCTCTGTCTGTCCTGCCCTACATTTGCCAGGCCCTCTGGGGTCTAGAATGTGGTACCTGCTGAGCTCTAGACACAGATGTCTGCCTTCAGGTATGTGGGAGGGATGGAGTACTCTTAATGACTTCTTACAACTCAGGAAAGTGGGACCGAGAGGCTGGGGTTAATCTGGCTCCAAGGAGCCAAGGGCCCTACATCAGGCCCAGAGCCAGAGGTCAAACCAGAGCTGCTGAACAATGAGGCCAGAGGATTTATTGAAAAACCAGTGAAAATGGTTATTAGAAAGAAGTACTGAAAAGACTAAAAACAAAAACCTGATATGAACTAAAGTGTGAAACAAATGTGAAGTATTGTTGTCATTGATATTTTGAAGAAAGCTAGATTAAATGTGTTCTAAAATCAGCACGTTTATCCCAGAACTTACAGTTTTATTTCCACCACACAGCATCAGCAGCGAGCAGTGGCTGTGCCTCGCTGGAGCAGTGAGCATCTGAATGGAGATACCCCATGCCCAAGATCAGGAGTGGAGATTATGAGGAGATATCCCACATCCAAGTTAAGGAGTGGTGGTTGTGGGGAGATACCCCATTTTCAAGGTAAGGAGTGGTTTAATCATGTGGACCAAAGCTTGTCTAACTCAATGAAACTATCAGCTGTGCCACCTAGGGCTGCCCAAGAGGGATGGGTCATGGTGGAGAGTTCTGACAAAATGTGGGCAACAGAAGAAGGGAATGGCAATCCACTTCAGTATTCTTGTCTTGAGAACCCCATGAACAATATGAAAGGCTAAATGATAGGCCACTGAAAGATCAGCTACTCAGGTCGGTAGGTGCCCAGTATGTTACTGGAGATCAGTGGAGAAATAACTCCAGAAAGAATGAAGAGACAGAGCCAAAGCAAAAACAACAGCCATTTGTGGATGTGAGTGGTGATGAAAGTATGGTCGAATACTGTAAAGAGCAAAACTGTATAGGAACCTGGAATATTAGGTGAATGATACAAGGCAAATTGATTGTGGTCAAACAGGAGATGGCAAGAGTGAACGTCGACATTTTAGCAATCAGCAACTAAGATGGACTGGAATGGATGAATTTAACTCAGATGACCATTATATCTACTACTGTGGGCAAAGTTTCCCTTGGAAGAAATGGAGTAGCCATCATAGTCATAAAAAAGAGTCCAAAATGCAGTGCTTGGATGCAATCTCAAAAATGATAGAATGAGGTCTGTTCATTTCCAAGGCAAACCATTCAATATCATGGTAATGAAAGTCTGTGCCCTGACCAGTAATACTGAAAAAGCTGACGTTGAATTGTTCTGTGAAGACCTACAAGACCTTTTAGAACTGACACACAAAAAAGAAGTCCTTTTCATTATAGGGGAATGGAATTCAAAAGTAGGAAGTCAAGAAACATCTGGAGTAACAGGCAACTTTGGCCTTGGAGTACAGAATGAAGCAAGGCATAGAGAAATAGAGTTTTGCCGAGAGAACTCACTGGTCATATCAAACAATCTCTTCCAATTTAACCCAAGAGAAGACTCTACACATGGCCATCACCAGATGATCATCATCAAAATCAAATAAATTTTATTCTTGCAGCAGGAGAAGTGGACGACAGAGGAAGAGATGGCTGGATGGCTTCACTGACTTGATGGACATGAGTTTGAGTGAACTCCGGGTGTTGGCAATGCACAGGGAGGCCTATTGTACTGTGATTCATGGGGTCGCAAAGAGTCAGACACGCCTGAGCTACTGAACTGAATGGAACATAGGAAGGGGTCTATAGATCTTGACAAGCATAAGCCAGATCAAGGAAGTATCTGAAAATGAACTGACCCCACACTGTCCACAACAGCACCAGAGAAAGCCTTAGATATATTTTTACTATTATCATTCTTTATTTTTTTAATTTTTATGTATTTAAATCCTAGATTACTCCTTTAATTTTCATTTTTATAACCGGTATTACTTTGCAAAAAAGACCTTATTTTTTAAAAGCAAATTTCATATATATATAATTTTTGTGACTTTTTTCTTTAATATTGTATTTTTGAAAGTACAAACTCTACTCTAGATTTTTTAATCTTTCCTTTCTGGTATTTGTTATCAATTTGTACCTTTAAGAACCTAATCTTGAGTACCCATTTTTTACTTGGGAGTGTGATTACTGGCTTGACGGCTTTCTCCCCCTTTGGACTCTCCTTTTGCCCCACCCTGTCACCTGTATCTCCTCCCTCCTCCTTCTCTTCTCTACCCACCATTGTGAATCTCTTTGGGTGTTCCAGACGGTGAGAACACTCAGGAAACTGATTACTGGCTGGATCTGTCTCTCTTCTTTTGATTCAACCCTTTATCCTCCTTGCCACCTCTGTCTCCTTCCTCCCTCTTCTCTTCTTTGTATAACTCCATGAACATCTCAGACTCTGGAGCACAAATAAGGAAGTGATTACTGGCTAGCTTGCTCTCTCCTCTTTTTATTCCACCTCATCTCATTCGAGTCACCTCCAACTCTCCCCTCCCACTTCTCTCCTCCATGTAACTCTGGGAACCTCTTTGGTTGTCCCTCACTGTGGAGAAACTTTTCATCTTTAACCTAGGTGTTCTATCAACGGTGTTGTACAGATGAAGAAGTCTTGAGGCTGCGGTAAAAATAAGACTGAAAACCAGAGGCAGGAGCCTTAAGTACAAATCCTGAGAACACCAGAGAACTCCGGACTCCAGGGAACATTAATCGACAGGAGTTCATCAAATGCCTCCATACCTACACTGAAACCAAGCACCACCCAAAAGCCAACAACTTCCAGAGCAAGACATACCACACAAATTATCCAGTAACACAGGAACATAGCCCTGAGCTTTAATATATAGGCTGCCCAAAGTCACACCAAATCCACTGACTTTTCATAACTCATTACTTTTCATAACTTCATTGCACTCCACAGAGAAGAAATCCAGCTCCACCCACCAGAACACCGGCACAAGCTTCTCTAACCAGGAAACCTTGACACGCCACCCATACAACCCCACCCACAGTAAGGAAACTCCACAACAAAAAGAAATCTACAAACTGCCAGAATACAGAAAGTCCACCCAAACACAGAAATATGAACAAGATACTCCACAGAGAAGAAATCCAGCTCCACCCACCAGAACACCGACACAAGCTTCTCTAACCAGGAAACCTTGACACGCCACCCATACAACCCCACCCACAGTAAGGAAACTCCACAACAAAAAGAAATCTACAAACTGCCAGAATACAGAAAGTCCACCCAAACACAGAAATATGAACAAGATTAAGAGTCAGAGGAATACCCAGCAGGTAAAGGAACAGGATAAATGCCCACCAAAGCAAACAAAAGAGGAAGAGATGGGGAATCTACCAGATAAAGAATTCAAAATAAATGATAATAATAATAATAGTGAAAATGATCCAAAATATTGAAAACAATTGGAGTTACAGATAAACAGCCTGGAATACAACCCCACCCACACTAAGGAAACTCCACAATAAAAAAAACTCTACAAACTGCCAGAATACAGAAAGTCCACCCCAAACACAGAAATATAAACATGATGAAGAGTCAGAGGAATACCCAGCAGGTAAAGGAGCAGGATAAATGCCCACCAAAGCAAACAAAAGAGGAAGAGATAGGGAATCTACCAGATAAAGAATTCAAAATAAATGGTGATAATAATAATAGTGAAAATGATCCAAAATATTGAAAACGATTGGAGTTACAGATAAACACAGAGGAATACCCAGCAGGTAAAGGAGCAGGATAAATGCCCACCAAAGCAAACAAAAGAGGAAGAGATAGGGAATCTACCAGATAAAGAATTCAAAATAAATGGTGATAATAATAATAGTGAAAATGATCCAAAATATTGAAAACGATTGGAGTTACAGATAAACAGCCTGGAGACAAGGATTGAGAAGATGCAAGAAACGTTTAACAAGGACCTAGAAGAAATAAAAAAGAGTCAATATATAATGAATATTGCAATAAATGAGATCAAAACCACTCTGGATTGAACCAACAGTAGAATAATGGAGGCAGAAGATAGGATAAGTGAGGTAGAAGATAGAACGGTAGACGGAAATGAAACAGGGAAGAAAAAAGAAAAACAAATTGAAAGAAATCAGAACAAAGACCTCTGGAACAATGCCAAATGCCCTAACATTTAAATCATAGGAATCCCAGAAGAAGAAGACAAAAAGAAAGACCATGAGAAAATCCTCGAGGAGATACTAGTTGAAAACTTCCCTAAAATGGGGAAGGAAACATTCACCCAAGTCCAAGAAACCCAGAGAATCCCAAAGAGGATAAACGCAAAGCAAAACACCCACAAGACACATATTAATCAAATTAACAAAGATCAAACACAAAGAACAAATATTAAGAGCAGCAAGGGAAAAACAACAAATAACACACAAGGGGATTCCCATAAGAATAACAGCTGATCTTTCAATAGAAACTCTTCAGGCCAGGAGGGAATGGCAAGACATACTTAAAGCGAAGAAAGAAAATAACCTACAGCCCAGATTACTGTACCCATCAAGGATCTCATTCAAATATGAAGGAAAAATCAAAAGCTTTACACACAAGCAAAAGCTGAGAGAATTCAGTACTGCCAAACCACCTCTCCAACAAATGCTAAAGGTTCTTCTCTAGACAGGAAACACAGAAAGGGTATATAAACTCAAACCCAAAACAAAGTAAATGGTAACAGGATCATATTTATCAACAATAATCTTAAATGTAAATGGGTTGAATGCCCCAACCAAAAGACAAAGATTGGCTGAGTGGATACAAAAAGAAGACCCCTATATAGTCTACAAGAGACCCACCTCAAAACAAGGGACACATACTGACTGAAAGTGAAGGGCTAGAAAAATATATTCCACACAAATAGAGACCAAAAGAAAGCAGGAGTATCAATACTCATATCAGATAAAATAGACTTTAAAACAAAGGCTGTGAAAAGAGACAAGAAGGACACTACATAATGATCAAAGGATCAATCCAAGAAGAAAATATAACAATTATCAATACGTATGCAAACCTAGGAGCACCACAATATGTAAGACAAATACTAACAAGTATGAAAGGGGAAATTAACAATAACACAACAATAGTTGGAGACTTTAATACCCCACTCACACCTATGGATAGATCAACTAAACATAAAATTAACGAGAAAACAAATTTTAAATGATACAATAGACCAGTAAGACCTAATTGATATCTATAAGACATTTAACCCCAAAACAATGAATTTCAACTTTTTCTCAAGTTCAAAACAATAACACAACAATAGTTGGAGACTTTAATACCCCACTCACACCTATGGATAGATCAACTAAACATAAAATTAACGAGAAAACAAATTTTAAATGATACAATAGACCAGTAAGACCTAATTGATATCTATAAGACATTTAACCCCAAAACAATGAATTTCAACTTTTTCTCAAGTTCACATGGAACATTCTCCAGGATAGATCACATCCTGGACTATAAATCTAGCCTTGGTAAATTCAAAAACATTGAAATCATTCCAAGCATCTTCTAACCACAATGCAGTAAGATTAGATCTCGATTACAGGAGAAAAACAATGAAAAATTCCAACATAAGGAAGCTGAACAACACGCTTCTGAATAAGCAACAAATCACAGAAGAAATCAAAAAAGAAATCAAAATATGAATCNAAACATTGAAATCATTCCAAGCATTTTCTGACCACAATGCAGTAAGATTAGATCTCGGTTACAGGAGAAACACAATTAAAAATTCCAACATATGGAAGCTGAACAACACGCTTCTGAATAACCAACAAATCACAGAAGAAATCAAAAAAGAAATCAAAATATGAATCAAAATGAATGAAAATGAAAACACAACAACCCAAAACCTGTGGGACACTGTAAAAGTAGTGCTAAGAGGAAGGTTCATAGCAATACACAGCATACCTCAAGAAACAAGAAAAAAGTCAAATAAATAACCTAAATCTTCACCTAAAGTCAATTGAAAAGGAAGAAAGTATGAACCCCAGTGTTAGAAGAAGGAAAGAAATCTTAATAATTAAGGCAGAAATAAATGCAAAAGAAACAAAAGAGACCATAGCAAAATTGAACAAAGCCAAAAGCTGGCTCTTTGAGAGGATAAATAAAATTGACAAACCATTAGCCAGATTCATCAAGAAACAAGGGAGAAAAAACCAAATCAACAAAATTAGAAATGAAAATGGAGATACCACAACGGACAACACAGAAATACAAAGGACCATAAGAGACTACAAAGGACCATAAGAGACTACTATCAGCAACTATATGCCAAGAAAATGGACAACTTGGAAGAAATGGGCAAATTCTTAGAAAAGTACAACTTTCCAAAACTGAACCAGGAAGAAATAGAAAATCTTAACAGACCCATCACAAGCATGGAAATTTAAACTATAATCAGAAATCTTCCAGCAAACAAACTCCCAGGTCCAGACAGCTTCACAGCTGAATTCAACCAAAAATTTAGAGAATATCTAACACCTCTCCTATTCAAACTCTTCCAGAAAATTGCAGAGGAAGGTAAACTTCCAAAAGCATTCTATGAGGCCACAATCACCCTAATACCAAAACCTGACAAAAGATGCCACCAAAAAATAAATCTGCAGGCCAATATCACTGCTGAACATAGATGCAAAAATCCTTAACAAAATTCTGTAATCAGAATCCAACAACACATTAAAAGGATCATACATTTTGACCATTGGGCCTTATCCCAGTGATGCAAGGATTCTTCAATATCCACGAATCAAACAATAATACAGCACATTAACAAATTGAAAAACAGAAGCCATATGATTATCTCAATAGATGCAGTTAAAGCCCTTGACAAAATTCAACATCCATTTATGATAAAAAAAAAAAACTCTCCAGAAAGCAGGAACAGAAGAAACATACCTCAATATAATAAAAGCTATTTATGACAAACCCACAGCAAACATTATCCTCAATGGTGAAAAAAGGAAAGCAGTTCCCCTAAAGTCAGGAACAAGGCAAGGGTGCCTACCTTCACCACTACTATTCAACACAGTCTTGGAAGTTTTGGCCACAGCAATCAGAGCAGATAAAGAAATAAAAGGAATCCATATTAGGAAAAGAAGAAGTAAAACTCTCACTATTTGCAGATGGCATGATCCTCTACATAGAAAACCCTAAAGACTCCACCAAAAAATTACCAGAGCTAAGCAATGCCTATAGTAAAGTTGCAAGATATAAAATCAACACACAGAAATTCTTTGCAATCCTATACACTAATAATGATAAAATAGAGACACTAAGGAAACAATTCCATTCCCATTGCAATGAAAAGAATAAAATACTTAGGAATATATCTACCTAAAGAAACAAAAGACCTATATATAGAAAACTATAAAACACTGGTGATAGAAATCAAAGAGGACACTAATAGATGGAGAAATATACCGAGTTCACAGATCAGAATAATAATATAGTGAAAATGAGCATACTACCCAAAGCAATGATAGATTCAATGCAATCTCTATCAAGCTGCAAATAGTATTTTTCACAGAGCTACAACAAATAATTTCACAATTTGTATGGAAATACAAAAAACCTCAAAAAGCCAAAGCAATCTTGAGAAAGAATGAAACTGGAGGAATCAACCTGCCAGACTTCAGGCTCTACTACGAAGCCACAGTCATCAAGACAGTATGGTATTTCCACAAAGACAGAAATATAGATCAATGGGAAAAAAAAAAAAAAAGCCCAGAGATAAGGCCATGCACCTATGGACACCTTATCTTTGACAAAGGAGCCAAGAATATACAATGGAGAAAAGACAATCTGTTTAACAAGTGGTGCTGGGAAAACTGGTCAACCACTTAGAATGAAACTAGAACACTTTCTAACACCATACACAAAAATAGACGCTAAATGAACTAAAGATCTAAATGTAAGACCAAAAAGTAGAAAACTCCTAGAGGAGAACATAGGCAAAACCCTCTCCAGCATACATCACAGCAGGATCCTCCATGACCCACCTCCCAGAATATTGGAAATAAACGTATTCCATTGTGCATATGTACCAGGCTTTCTTATCCATTTATCTACCGATGGACATCTCTGTTGCTTCCATTTCCTGGCGATTGTAAGCAGTGCTGCGATGAACATTGGGGTCATGTCTCTTTCAGTTATGGTTTCCTCAGTGAGTATGCCCAGCAGTGGAATTGTTAGCTCATATGACTGCTCTATTTAAACTTTTTTAATGAGTCTCCACCCTGTACTCCATACTGGCTGCAATAGTTTGTATTCTCACCAACAGTGTAAAAGAGTTAGTTCCATTTTCTCCACACCCTCACCAGCATTTATTGCTTGTAAACTTCTTGATAGCAGCCATCGTGACTGGTGTGAGACAGAACCTCATTGTGGTTTGGATTTGCATTTCTCTAATAATGAGTGATGTTGAGCATCTTTCATGTGTTTGCTTGCCATCTGTATGTCTTCTTTGCAGAAATGTCTGTTTAGATCTTTGGCCCGTTTTTTTGATTGGGTCATTTATTTTTCTGGAATTGAGCTGTAGGAGTTGCTTGTATATTTTCGAGATTAATTATTTGTCAGTTGCTTCATTTGCTATTATTTTCTCCCATTTGGAAGGCTGTCTTTTCACCATGCTTATAATTTTCTGCTTTGTGCAAAAGCTTTTAAGTTTAATTAGGCCCCATTTGTTTGTTTTTGCTTTGATTTCTATGACTCTGGGGAGTGGGTCATAGAGGATTCAGCTGTAAATTTATTTTTCTGTGCATTCATTATTGTTTCATTTTGAAGTAGGGTTGACTTCTGATACTGTGTTTGTTTCAGGTGCACAGGAGCTGGATTCAGAGATACACAGACATTTATCAATTCTTTTTTGGGTTCATTTTCCCCAGAGAGAGGAGTACAGTGTCTCCAGTAGGCTGTCATTTGTTATTCAACACTGTTTTTCCTGATGATCTGTTTGATATATGTTAACGCCTGTTTGTTCCTTGCAAACTCTTCATTTATCCCACACCCCTAATTTTTTTTTTTTAATAATCATAAGCCAACATCAGCTGGATCATGGAAAAAGCAAGAAAGTTCCATAAAAAACATATATTTCTGCTTTATTGACTATGCCAAA
>SJYX01021872.1:0-12241 GCA_006410675.1 Oreotragus oreotragus
GTTTATGATGGCGGTTACCTGGTTCACAGACACATCTTCACAGGGTCTTTGCTGGATTGAAAGAGGTTCCCTTCACTAAAAAACAATGGGATTTGTGGAAGAAAAAGGTCATTTAGGTAAATTCACGGCATTGAGACAGGAGGTAAGGGGGCAGGCCATACCTTAAAAGAATGGCCTAGCCATTGAGGATACAACAAAAACTGGTTAGCACCTACTAGGCCCCGAAGGGTGGAAGATCCCGCTTCTAGTACACCCTGGACCTATTATACACTCACTGTAATATGTTAACATCTAAATGACAAACCCACAGGCACTATGTTATGTTCAATCTGTGATAAGGTCTTTGAATGTCCACTACCGAGCGGTGCCTGTTTTATGTGTCAGGGAGACAGATAGTCATTAACCAGCCCATTTCACACAGAAAACGTTCACTGCATTTGCTGAGGATGGGGCTGCCGGGGCCGATGCTCTGCGTCTCTGTGTCTAAGCCTGTTTACAGGGAGGTGAAGGATAGCTTCCTTGCCCACACTCTGCGGGCTGCCCCACCCTGCGCTGGCCTCAGTGGAAGGAAGGGTGGAGCAGGCACACAGACTTTTGACAATGCTCCAGGACTTTGCACCCCAAATATTTACTGAGACAGTCATGTAATTCTTTAGAGAGGCTGGGCCTAACCTATAAAAGCTGGCAGAGGGACAGGAGAAGAAAGAAGTGCTCCCTCTGTCTGGAAAAGGCGTGCTCCATGGGCCTGTAATAATTGCAAAAGCCGCGATATAGAAACACAGGGATGGTCCTCCACACCCTCTTGCAAGTGATCACCCATCTGACAGCTCGGCTTCAGGGCAAGGAGCCTACGCAGCTCCCACACACTGCTCTCCTGGGTCTACAGGCAGCTGTTTCCTCTGCCTGGAAGAGGCTCTTTTCACGTAAAGCTACCTTTTCTTCACAGAGTCCTCTCCAGCCCTCTCCACATCCCACTTCCTGTATTAAGCTGCTCCCAGCTGTCTCAGCCCACAGTCATCACTTTGCTCGTTGGCTGCCCACACCACTCGCCCAGCGCTTGGTCATTTCTGTAGTTGATCTGTTTATCCCTTCAACTACCCCCGCCCCACCACCGGACTTTGTCCGAAACAGTCAGCCTTGACAACGTGCTTATAAATGATGATAAACCATTGCAGGAGAGTGGTTTAGGCCTGCCTGACACAAGTTCATGCTTGTGCAACTTTTAACTCAAATGAAAAGTTTCTCGTGGCTAGCACTTGCGAAAGGCAGTAAATCCTTAGTGTGCGATTGTTTTCAAACATTGTGGATTTTTCAAGGAGGCATAAGGAACAGGCCTCATCAGATCTGGGGAAAGAGAGGAACAAACAGTAGGTTCACAGAGTCCTAAACGCACACTGGTGTGACCCACCCGTCCTGCTCACCCGGAACTTTGCCAGTTTCAACACCGAAAGTCCTGTGTCTCAGTCCCAGGCAGACCTGGACAGCTGGTCACTTACCAGGTGGCCAATGCACATTTTGACAAGAAGCAAATTCAAGTCTTAACTAATGGACTGCACCTACTTTATCTTCTCTCATCTCAAATCCTGGTGCCACAGCATCTTCAAGTTCACTCCACTCTCCGGTGACAAGTGGAGAAGCAGGCAATGATGCCCACTTCTCGAGAAGGAACCTTGAGTTTATTCAACTCTGCTCACTACAGAAGCCATCTCAGGCCTGGGAGGACAGACGGTCAAGGGAAAAAGCTTTGTACAGAGTTCTCACAAAACAGAAACTAAAAGGAATATTTGGAACAGGAAACAGTGACCTTGATGGCACGATTCCCAAAGGGAGAGGCAACAGGCAGAGATTCAGGAAGGCAAAAGGTCCAGGGTCCACGGGAAGTCCGTCTCACGCTGAGCATTCCACACCAGGCTTGCTCCATGCTTCTCCAGAGCATCTGCTTTGATAACGCTCCTGGGCAATCAGGCCAACTGTGACAATTCAAGCGGCTTGGCGCTAGCAGTACAGAATCTGCCTGCCACTGCAGGAGACGCAAGAGACGTGGGTTCAATCCCTGGGTCGGGAAGATCCCCTGGATAAGGGAATGGCAACCCACTCCAGTATTCTTGCCTGGAGAATCCCATGGACAGAGAAGCCTGGTGGTCTACAGTCCGTAGGGTTGCCAAGAGTCGGACACGACTGAAGTGATCTAGCACACACAGAACAGATAAGAAGACTGGAACCTATGACCACAAATACCTCTGAATGTCACAGCAATCAGCAGGACTAGTAGTACTTTCTGAGCACCCAAAATCTCTTATAAGAATAGATACATTTGGAAAACCCAGCTGGTCCTGAAACGAGCATAAGGATAGATAGATACATCATTAATAATGGTACACACAAAAATCCAGTCCAGATCGATAGCTTGTATAATGATGAAAAATTTTTCCATAATAAAAATAACAAAATGAAGCATTTTAACCTGTACAACATACAACCCAGTAACTCACAACAACAACAAAAAGTATAATTGGGAAATGGAAATATTACTGCCTATATCTCTTTAAATCACTGAAGATTGAGGTGGAGCTGATTTCTCTAAGTGTGGTTTCCTTTGGCTGACAATGCTCATGTGTCCCAGAACCAACTTGGCTGGGGGTGGGGGTGGGGGCTGAAATTTAGGGTGTCCAGGGTGTCTAGTGCAGGAATGTGCTCTAACCACGAGAGGGTATTCTTTCCTCCTCTGGACGGTAGGCAAGTTTCTGGAACCACAAACTAACCCTAAACCAACCCCCTACTAAAAATGGGCCAGATCACAGGAAAGTGCACTGATTCATAATATTCACACAAATTCCCCCTTGTCTTTCCATTTGAGAGACGGTTCAGTTTTCTTCAGCTGAGAGAATCATGCTGGCAGCAGGCCAACCTACACACAGTAGAAAACAAATGACATCTCTCCTGCTGGTCAAAGCAAGAGAGGAGTCACTTCAGAAATAAGTCCAGTGGTTATTTCAGATGATCCAGCCCACACGCACCCCCCGCAACAGTTGCCCACCCCACCCCCTACTCCTCATGGGTAGAGCAGGATTTTCAAGAAAGTGAGGATGCACTGGTCAGAAAGAAAGAGCGGAGGGATTTCAGGGGCTGTGGGGCCTCCTGCCTGAATTTTGATCTAGGCTAATTTACAACTGAAAAAGGCCCAGGTCTCATTGGAGACCAGAAAGCCTAGGAAAGTTACCAGAGAGATTTGACAACGTCCAGAGTCAGCCCGGGAGTCTGTCCCAGCGCATTAATATACCAAGTTTAGAAAGCAAGGTCCTGGAAAGATGCCCCAGGGAGATGCCCAAGGGAGTCAGTTTGAATCCGGCCAAATGCTTATTCTGGAAAAATGAAGACTTTGTCCCTTCCAGCTTGTTCTGTGCCAGAAGCTCTTTCAGAGAGAAAGGCCGTGAAATTGAGAAATATGGGATATTGGGTCATCTGCCCAACTGAAGGCAGCTTCAGCAAACCCAAACTTCAAGTTGATATTTCCCTCTTGTTTTTCAAGTGACTTCAAATAATACTTATTTGCTGCTAAAAATTCAAACAGTACAGAAATAAAAGTAAGTGAAGCACTTTTATCTCACAGCCAGCCTACTCCCTACAGCCCCACTCACCAGAAATACTGTGGATAATTGGCTCATGCTTTTCAGGGCTTCCGATTTCTATGAATTACAAAAAAAACTGATCTCTCTACTCATCTAGTTCTCTATCTCCTCATCTCATATATCTCTCAGTCATCCACTCGGGGATTTTTGTTGTCGTTGTTTTGTTTGGTCAAAAATGGAGATCCTGAAACAGACAGATATTATTTGACTTGAGATGTTCGTTGCACAAATTGCATTTTTCCAGGTCCTCATTCCATTTAGTTGTGACCCTGGGTCGTTGCATTGAGCAGACGTGCCAAAAGCCCGTGCCCTATGGATGGACGTTTATGTTGTTTCCAATTTTCCTTCCTCTTACAAAAATGCTATAATGCAATTCTTAATTAAAAGAAATTACTATTAATGGGAATTAATGGATATTAATTAACCCATTAATAACTATTAATAGGTTGTATTATGGTTCAGCCCCTGCCTGTGCTAAGCCCTCTAGAGGATGTTAAGGTGAATAAAATAGATTTTTTTCTTTTTGCCTTCTTGGAGTTTGCTCTCTAGTAGGGAAGATCTATAAGCATCTAACTGACGCAAGAAAAAATGACTTACATACTAAGAACTTGGACAAGTAGGATATTCAAACATACAGCACGTTCCCTGCCTAGGGAGCATACAGAAAGGAGTTATCCAATACTGACAGCTGGGGTGGTTTGATAAGCGGGCTTCCTCTATGGAGAGATTTGCTGTAGTGTGTTTGATGTAGGGAAACTGATATGGGAGCTTGTTAAACTCCTTTAAAAAAATTTTTTTTTTAAATTTATTTGGCTGCACTGGGTCTTAGTTGCGTCTTGTGGGATCTAAGTCCCTGAGCAGGGGTTGAATCTGGGCACCCTGCTTTGGGAGTGTGGAGTCTCAGCCACTGGGCCACCGGGCAAATCCCCGTAGAAGCCTTAAAACCATCCTGCTGACTGAGACAGAGGACTCTAGGATTTTTGCTTTTGAATTTCCTTTAACAAACACAACCTCAGACAGGACCAGGAATGCTCTGTCCTTCTTGCAAGCGTGCTTGACTGAGTGTAGTCTACAACTTTGTCTCGCAACCTGAAAAATCCATTCACAAATACCCAGCATACTTACTGCTTTCACTCTATCTCCAGATTTTCTGGGCAAGAGTGTGATCTCCACATAAGTGCATCACAATGGAATTACATCTGGTGTGACTGTCCGGAGAAAGACGTTTTACTGGTACTCCAATCCAACGGTATGCTATAAAAAGAAAGCATGAAACAACTTGCCTGTGATAACAAATCTCTGTAAGTCAGAATCTTCCTAGCCATCATGTACATACGCTGAAAGGATAAGTTTTCTTTTCAAGCAATCTTAATGAGCAGGTCTTTCGCTTATTAACATCTTCAAAGTGCTTTGAGCTCCTCCCCAGACGAAAGGTCCTGTGTGAGTACAAATTATTATTATGCTCACAAAATGCATATACACTAAATGCAGGAAAAGTGCAAACGATTTACCTCCATGGCCTGCAAAGCCCTTGAGACCCTTTGATCTGCCAATATAACCACCAATTATTCTATATCCTTTTCTCTCTAAATGCACGCATCAAAGCATTCTCATGCACACCCTTGTAAATCCAGCTGTTTATTCCACAATAGCTCCTCTTAATTAACCCTGTTTCCTTTCTTTTTAGTTGGCAGCTGCTGACTCAGCCTTTCTTCGGCTAAAGAGAAAGTACATGCAACCCTGGGTATGGAATGGAAAATAACTCCATTTTTTTTTTCTCTACAAACAGAGCCATGAAATAGAAGATGTGTATTAGTAAAGATTCTTTGATGACCTAGAAAAATGCATATGATACAGTAAGTGAAAAAAACATGATACAAAAATGTAGAGAGTGAATGACATGTACACACTGCTATTTTTTTCTATGCATCTTGAGATTTATTGTTAGCATGCTGCTATGTTTAAAACAGACCTACTGTAAAAAAATAAATAATCAGTTAAAGAACAAAGTAGAGAGTGTTATCTCAACTGTAATATGAGTAATTGGTCACATGAATTGAATAAAACAATGCCAGTCACTGAACTGAATGTTTTGCCTAGTGGTAGACTTTCATTTTCAGTATGAGCTAAGTACTATCATCTCTCTTTTAAAGATAAAGACACTGAGACTTAGATAGGTTAAGTGATGGGGTTCTCTCTGGCATTGCCTTGCTCCAAAATTTGTCCCTTTAATAAAAATCATGCTGCCTTTTAACAATGATTGTCCTTAGATAGGGAAACATGGGTTTTTTCGCCCAACATTTTATACTTACACAGTTTTTAAAAGAAACAAAACTAACATATTAATGACATGAGTTAATCAAATAAAAATGAAGAGGACTAAGTCACTCTTTGATCGATGGGTGTGATGACTTAGTATAAATACAGGTAATGTGTCATTAAGCTCAGAGTTCTCCAGATCTCTGCTTTCTTATCTTTAAAGTAATGGGTTGAACCAAGGTACCTTAAAGCACTTTTCAGTTCTAACATTGCTTTAGTCCCTTTGTTTCTGTTTATGCTTCAGAGATGGCACTTTTCTTGAACAATAAGTAGATTCCACTTCCTTAAGTCTGCTCAAAGAGCTCTGTTAAGTGCCACAGAAAGAACCATGGGGCTGAGTGTTAAGCTGAATTCAATCTGTGAGTCATCTTTGAACACCAGGAAAGAATAAAGACTATTTATGTTAATGATAAATGTTGAAAAGTACTAATTAACATAGAATTATTACACAATTATAAAATTATCATTGTGAATCAGAATAACATACTTTTCTGATCTGATTCTAGAGTAAAAGACAAGTTACCCTGGAAATCAGAGCCAGGTCTCCTTCTGACCGGGGTTTAGTTTGGACATGTCTAGAATGCAGGAGTGAGAAACCCTTGGAACGACCATGAAGAGTGGGTGTCTCCAGCTGAGAGGAGCATTTGATCTTTTCTTGGAAAATAACTACCTACAACACAAAGGAAAGTTGCTTGTCCCCACGGAAGGATGAGTTCCTCAAGCAGGAAGCATGTGGCACCAACCATGAAGAACCATCTGTAATGCTATAAATATTAAGATGTCTGGGAAGTATGAGGAATTTTCATTTCTGCCCACTGAGCATTACATTTATTTATTTATTTTCTATTTCTGAGAGTAGTCTTTATTTAGAACTCTTTCATGCCCAGTATTGTATTTTTCAACACAGAGAAAGGCAATGATTCAGCACATAATATTAGCTCAATGAAGGAAGCATATTAATATTTAAGCTTTAATTAGGACAGTGTTTTTTAGGTAAGCCTTAGGAACAATAGCAATGGCACCCCACTCCAGTACTCTTGCCTGGAAAATCCCATGGATGGAGAAGCCTGGTAGGCTGCAGTCCATGGGGTCACTAAGGGTCCAGCACGACTGAGTGACTTCACTTTCACTTTTCACTTTCATGCACTGGAGAAGGAAATGGCAACCCACTCCAGTGTTCTTGCCTGGAGAATCCCAGGGATGAGGGAGCCTGGTGGGCTGCCGTCTATGGGGTTGCCCAGAGTCGAACATGACTGAAGCGACTTAGCAGCAACAGCAGCAGTAGGAACAGTACCCTTTCCATAATCAATACTTAGAATTCAATCTTCTACAGAACCTAGAATCTTTTTTTAAATCATCAATTTAAAAAAATCCTTCCAGGGATCAAAGATTCGGGAATGAAAAATAAAATCATTTTTATACTTGAAGAAAACATGGAAGAATTTCTTTATAATCTTAAGGTGGAGAGGATCTTTCTATTACAACTAAAATCCAGAAATCATCAAGGAGAAATAAGAATGTTAGATAAGGTTAACAACATAACAATTAAAAACAACAAAAACATATACACTTTTTTTTAATGAAAGATTAACTACCAACAGATAAAAAAAGTTTGAAATTCATATCAAGATAAAAAGGGAATGTACCAGTGTATGAGTTCTCAGCAATCAATAAGAAATGGATCAACAACCCAGGAGGAAAAAAGGCAAAGAAAATGAACTGAGAGTTCACAGATAAACACATATGGGAGATACTCACTTTAACGTGAGCATCTTCAAAAAGTGCAAGATGTAACTATTCTCAGTTGTTTTGCCCTACCCATCAGGTAGGCAAAAACCTACACATTTGATAACATGTTCCTTAGCTAAGACTTTGAGAAAGAAAGCATTATGGGTAGAATAAATTGGACAGCAATATAAACATATCAAAACTACAAAGCCACACAACCCAAAGCAAGTTTTAGGACCACTTGCTTGCACAGATCCCTTTCCAGGCCCTGGAAAGAGTCTCAGTAATTCTTCAACATATTATGTTGTTTTGGAAAACTTTCCAAAAATTAGATATTTTCATCACGATTGTTTAAGACCACTGTTCCCTTTCCACTGAGACTCCCTCTCGATTCCACTTTCCCTTCAGTAGTGTGGCACCGAAATGGCATCAGGAGCTTTGGGGGTCAGGCTAAAGGAAAGCTGATGTGTAGATACATTTAGTCTGGATTTAGTAGCATACCCTTCGGTGGTATGTGGTCACTTCCGTTATAGCCAAGTTATTGCCTGACGTCCTGCTGTAAGAACGGTTTCCAGAAATATTCCTATCACCCACTTTGCCAACTACCTGCTATCCTGACTAGAAGTTACAGGGCCAAAAGTTCTACTGCAATACAAACATGTCTTATGGTGCCTGATACCAGAATTATGTAGGGAGTGGAAAAGAAACAAGGTTCAAAATATATGAAGCCTGAAGCTAACCTATGGAAAATTATTTTAATTGTTAGATACGTAAAATTATAAGTGGACTCTTCAGCTTTTAACCAGTATCTGGGCAAAATGGATGTACTTCACAATGTAGCAGTTATAAATGGCCCATGTATTTATAATCATTTTTGAAATGAGAATCATGTGAAACAGACTTTATCAGAATGTCTGGACTGTAGGGCACAAATCTACAGCAGCACTACCAATGGCAAATGTTTGCAAGATCTGAATGCTTCATGCACGCCAACTCTCAAAAAATAATTTTTAAAATGTAAATTAACCACACTAACGCAGAGTCTAAATTACTTTTCTGCTTTCTCTCTTTAAAATATCACAACATTGTAGCTACATGAAGAGGTAACCAGAATGTATGCAGCCAATTAAAAAAAAGAAAGAGAGAAAGCAAGTGTTATGGAGATGTCTCAGGTAGTTAATCAGTAAAACTATTATGTTACTTTTCAGAATATTCATGGTATTTTTTTTAGCTTTTCAAAATTAGTAGTCTATTGTGATTTTCTTCCTATATAAATATTCATTTTCATACCAATTTTGAATTGGATAATTTTGTATTCTTTTTCTTAACGAAGATCCACAGAATTATAATCCTCAGGGTACATACAACATGAAGGATTCTTTGTAATCATCCAATGCACTAGAAAACCTCAAGTGTGGGAATTTATCTCAGAGCTGTTCTTGTACAGGTCTGTGCAAGTTTATTCAGTCCCAAATTGGTTTGAAAAAAGACTGAACTCAGTAGGCTGAACAGATTATGGACATATCCATATAACGGAATATTGTACATCCCTAAAACTGGGGGCACACTTAATATTCTGGTCTGGAAATGGCCACAAGATACATTTTACAGTGAATATACCTTGGTGCAGAACACTGTGTACAGAATACTTTTTATTTTAAAAATAAACAGGAAGAAAAGGAACATACATTACCATTTATTTTGTTTATTTTTGCATAAGTAGGTTCTGAAAATGAATACAAGTGATTGTAGGGAGGAGGCCCTGAGTGGACTCAGAGGTGGGAACGAGATTGTTTGTTTTTGGCTGCACCATGCAGTTTGTAGGATCTTAACTCCCTGATGGGGAATTGAACCTGGGCCTTCTGCAGTGAAAGGGTTGAGTCCTAACCACTGGACTGTCAGGAAATTCCCTGACACCTCTTTAAAATGCCAGTGTAGTTACTTATTAGCTATGAGTCTTAAATTCATATGTATTCATTTCAGCACCATTTATAATAGTCTTCAATCAAAAGAATTTTGAAAACCTCAGTGAATTTTAAATAAGGATACAAGAAAACATAACACCATTGAAAATATTTAATTATATGAAAAATTTTTAATTTCTGCACTTGGAAAGAAAGAAAGGCAAACAAACAGGATTTATTGTCTTTTAACATCCAATTCATACAAAAGGAAACTCTTAAAACTACTCAATAAATAGTGAGCAATGACTATGAATAGTCTAGCAAGAAATTTAAAAAGCAGATAAAAATACTAAACTTGGAAAGCATTGTTAGCTTCCCCTCTGCTATACCCCCAAGTCCAATATACTGCAAAGCCGTGTCATTTTATCTCCATTGTCAATATAGTCACCACTGTCACTGTCACGATTCTAGCCCAAGCCACCACTTTCTCTCATTAAGGTCAGTGCAGGACTTTCCGGGTGATCTAGTAGCTAAGACTCCATGCTCACTCCCAATGCAGAGGCCTGGGGTCCGTCCCTGGCTGGGAAACTAGATTCCACGTGCCACAACTCAGAGTTTTCATGCCGCAACTAAAGATCCCGAATGCTGCAACTAAGACTCAGTGCATCAGATATAGTCCCAGAAGTAGCATTGCTGAGTACATTTTTATAAATGAAATTCACATACCATCAAAGTGAACCATTTCCTTTAACCATTTCAAAGTAAGCAAGTCAGTGGCATTATTACCACACTATGCCACCACCTCCATCTAGTTCCAAAACATTTTCATCACTTCAAAAAGAAAGGCCATACTCATTAAGCAATTGCTCCCCATTCTCTTCCCCCGCTCAGCCCCTCACAGCTAACAATCTGCTTTCTGTCTCTAAGGATTTACCTATTCGAGGTATTTCATGTAAATGGAATCACACAGTATGTAGTTGGTGTCTGACTTGTTTCACTTTAGCATAATCTTTTCTAGGTCAATCTACAATGTAGCTGGTATCAAAACATCATTTGTTTTAATGAATAAATACTGTTTGGCTACCTGCGTATGCCACACCTTGACTAGACGGGTCATCTGTTGATGGGCACTTGGGTTGTTTTCCTCTTTTGGCTATTGTGAATAGTGCTGCTATGATCACCCATTGATGGGCATATGAACTGGTACTGAGCAGACTGACCAACAAGCCTGCTGGACTCCTATCCAGAGATGGAGTCTGGCAGGGAAACTCCACCATGGCACATCAGCTAGGCCTCTGCCATTAGTGGTTAAGTACTTTGAATAATTACATGCAGATTACCATAACTTGAACATATTAACAACTCATCTATTTCATCATCTGCTCACATTACCAATTTATCTACTTCCTTTCATATTTTCTTGCCTCTTTTTTTTTCTTGCTTCTCTTAAACCCACAAAAGATTGAGACAGAGATGGGCATTTAACCCATAGCAGCCAAGGATAATCTGTTCGAGTGACCACCTATGTAGCCTGAAGTAAAAAATTCAACCTAATAGGCATGATGACTCTCAGTTGAGTCAGTCATGGGGAAAATGAATTGAAAATATGAAAGGAAGTAGATAAATGGGTAATGTGAGCAGATGATGAAATAGACGAGTTGTTAATGGCATCTTGAGGGCAGAGCTTCCTGGGTGGCAACTGCTGACCGGTGACAAGGGGACAGGCTGGTCCCCAGAGCTCTCCTACATCCTGAATGACCTTCACCTGCAGCCTATGTGGTTCAGCTAGTTCTTGTTCACTCTGTGATGTTACAGGAGCTCTGGCTTTATGGCTTGGATTCCTGCCCTGAATGTTTCTATAGCTTTCATTCCTACAAACTTCCCAATGACTGAGGGAACTTGAGTAATTCCTTGCATCCAGGAATGTGCTTCAGGAAAATACCTCTGAAAAGAAGTTACGTTGCAGATATCTAGAGCTTTACAATCATTTCCACTCTCTGATTCCTCAGCTCCTCTCTGGAACTGCAATCTAAGGCAATAATCCCTATGTCAAGAAAATTCACATGGCACAAAGAAGTTAATCTCAATTTTAGTTTAATGCAAGAAATTGGAAATCTGTGTCAAATTTAGGAGAATTTGAAAAAGAAAAAAAGAAGTGTCCTAATTTTATTTAATAACTTATTTGTTTTATTTTAAATTAGATGAAGTACTTTAATCTAATACCTTATGCAGAATTATATAACTATATTAACATTGATATATTGTTATATTAGAATCTTAACTGAAAAAAATATATATATATTCATGTGAAAAATATTCATAGAAAGAAATGGCAAAATAGGAACAGTGATTATCTTTGGGGGATATTTTTCCCTTACATTAAAAAATTTCTAATGATGATGTATGGCAGAAACCAACACAATATTGTAAAACAATTATCCTTCAATTAAAAATAAGTAAATTTTAAAAATTCTAGTGAAACGTGCATGTGTTGTTCTTATAATGGAAAAATGCTTAAAAAAAATAAAAGCAGAGGGACTTCCCTGATGGTCTTCCACTGCAGAGGGCACCAGTTCGACCCCTGTTTAGGGACCTAAGATCCCACATCATGCATGACATGCAGCGTAGCACGCACCCCTACTGCCCACCAAAAAAAAAAAA
>SJYX01021874.1:26526-71193 GCA_006410675.1 Oreotragus oreotragus
GAAGGGGACGACTGAGGATGAGATGCTGGATGGCATCACTGACTCGATGGACGTGAATTTGAATGCACTCCAGGAGTTGGTGATGGACAGGGAGGCCTGGCGTGCTGCGATTCATAGGGTCACAAAGAGTTGGACACAACTGAGTGACTGAACTGAACTGAACAACTTTTTTCGCAAAATTCTCAGTGCATCTCACAAATGTTATGCTTGAGACCTGAAATTATAATGAGACAGTACAAGCTCTGGTTGCATACATGCAGTTCAGCTGGTTTAGAGGTGAATGTTACATATTTGGTGTTGTGTGTGTCTCCATTTTCCAGACTTCACAAGCTAACAAATTCTCTCATATAGTTTTCATCTTTTGTTTTACACTCAGAACTTTTTTCCTTTTGTTTTTTCCTATACCACACATATTTCTGAGTTTCTTCCATTTATTTTATTGTTTCTAATTCTACTATTTTAAAAAGTCCTTGTAACATTTTCCTACCTCACAAAACTTTTAGAATTTTTATGAGTCTGAAAATTTTTCAACTAACTTTTTTCCACTGACTCCTTTTATATTATCTCATTTTAGCTCTTTCATTATAATTCATTATCTTAGAATTTAATTGCAAACATGCAGCAGTTGTTTTTAACTTTGCTAAGAGCCAGATTCTGGAATCAGGCTACCTGAGTTGAACACCAGCTTTACTATTTACAAAGCCACATGGCTGGAAACATGCTGCTAACCTTTTGCAAAATGGGAATTATATCATAATTTTATGTGACTTTTAGGAAGCAATGTACATTAAACTCTGTTTTAAAATAGTCTCAATAAGTAACTATCATTTCTGAAATTGGTTCTTCTCTTCATTGTAAATATCTATATGTTTGATAGACAAATATATTTATGACGTTGCTCAGTCGCTAAGTCATGTCTAACTCTTTGTGACCCCATGGACTGCAGCATGCCAGGCTCTTCTGTCCTCCAGTCTCTTTTGGAGTTTGCTCAATTTCATGTCCATTGAGTCAGTGATGCTATCTAACCATGTGATCCTCTGCCACCCCCTTCTCCTTTTGCCTTCATTCTTTCCCATCATGAGGGTCTTTCCCAATGAGTAGGCTCTTTGCATCATGTGGCCAAAGTACTGGAGATTCAGTTTCAGCATCAACCCTTCCAATGATTATTCAGGGACTCTCACGTCTTCTCCAACACCTCAATTCAAAAGTATCAATTCTTCAACACTCAACCTTCTTTATGTTCCAGCTCTCACATCTGTACATGACTACTGGAGAAACCATACCTTCGACTATATGGACCTTTTGTCAGCAAAGTGATGTCTCTGTTTTTTTTTTTTTTTTGTATAGATATATACAGATTTATTCAAGATAATCAGGGTTTTACTATACAGCTTTTTTTTTTTTTAATTTTTTTTTAGAGCTTCCATTTTACTTTATTTTACTTTACAGTACTCTATTGGTTTTGGCATACATTGACATGAATCTGCCATGGGTGTATACGAACTCCCAAACATGAACCCCCCTCCCACCTCACATCATCCCTCCGGATCATCCCCATACACNTTTATTTATTATTATTTTTTTAGAGCTTCCATTTTACTTTATTTTACTTTACTGTACTCTATTGGTTTTGGCACACATTGACATGAATCTGCCATGGGTGTATACGAACTCCCAAACATGAACCCCCCTCCCACCTCCCACCTCACATCATCCCTCCGGATCATCCCCATACATCAGCCCCAAGCATCCTGCATCCTGCATTGAACATAGACTGGCGATTCGTTTCTTACATGATAGTATACATATTTCAATGCTATTCTCCCAGATCATCCCACCCTCTCCCTCTCCCTCAGAGTCCAAAAGTCCGCTCTACACATCTGTGTCTCTTTTGCTGTCTTGCATACAGGGTCCTCATTACCATCTTTCTAATTTCCATATATATGTGTTAGTATACTGTATTGGTGTTTTTCTTTCTGGCTTACTTCACTCTGTATACTCGGTTCCAGGGTCTAGGTTTGTCACAGATTTCCTTCCAAGAGGCAAGCATCTTTTAATTTCATGGCTGAAGTTACCATGCTGTTGCTGCTGCTGCTGCTGCTGCTAAGTCGCTTCAGTCGTGTCCGACTCTGTGAGACCCCATAGACGGCAGCCCACCAGGCTCCCCCGTCCCTGGGATTCTCCAGGCAAGAACACTAGAGTGGGTTGCCATTTCCTTTTCCAATGCATGAAAGGGAAAGAGGAAAGTGAAGTCGCTCAGTTGTGTGCGACTCTTAGCGACCCCATGGACTGAGGCCTACCAGGCTTCTCCGTCCATGGGATTTTCCAGGAGAGAGTACTGGAGTGGGGTGCCAATGCTTTCTCCAGAAGTTACCATACATACATATTTATGTTCCTGTGTATATATGTACACACACATAAATAGTTCCTCTTCTGCATTAAAAAAAAAAAAAAAGGCTGCATCCCATGACATGTGAGACTTTAGTTCCTCTATCAGGGGTTGAATCCATGTCCCCTATATTGGAAGGCAGAGTCTTATACCCTGGATTGCCAGGGAAGTCCTCTTTTCTGCATTATTGAGTGTTATGTTTACAATCTTTTTATATTTTAGATTTTTTTTTCCTGTACTCTCCTTAAAAGAAATCTGTTTAGTTCTGATGTTTGCCCATAAAATACTGGGTGGATTCTTCTTGGTTGCCTTCATGGGCCACCTGACACTGTGAGAATGCTTCTTTCTATCATAACTTGGGTGATGTTTGATCTCCAGGCACCAGATACTCTCTGATATTTTAGACTTTGATGTGAGGCATGTTTGTTGGCCTAAAAGGGATTCTTCTGATGTTCCTATTTCCTTTCTTACTAAAAAGAATAGTTTTTCGCCTTGGTAATGATGTCGGATCTTCCACATAGATAAGAGTAAATTAAAAATTTAAACTTGTCATGTGAAAGAGTACAGGTCACTATTTTCACAGACATCTTCTGCTCAGTTCATTTCTACTGCTTCCTCTTCACCCCCACCTTTTCTGATTTAAGACTGTAATTTGGCTTTCGATAAAGAAAATATCTATTGGTATCTTGAAGATAGTTGACCCTTTGTGTCTAGTGGTGCTTTTCTGGATACTGTATTGCTCTAGATACTTTTCTAGGTTTGAGGATATAAGGCTTAACAAAGACAGTTCCTAGGCTCCCAGAATTAGATGTCTATTTTTTGTTTGTTTATTAGATGTTGACAATTTTTAAAAATTTATGGTGATAAAATACACATAACATAAAGTTTACTATCTTGGCCATTTTAAATTGTACTGTTCTTTTTAAGGATCATAAAATATACCATCTAAACCATTTTAAATGTACATTTTTAACTGTATAGGTATTTAGCCATTCACATAATTAAGCAACCATTATCACTACCTATCCTTATAACTTTTTCAACTTGTAATACTGAAACCCTATATCCATTAAATATTAACTGCCCCCTTCTCCCCTTTTCCCAGCCCCTGGTAGCTACCATTCTGCTTTCTGTCTTTATGATTTCGACTGTTGTCAGTACCTCATATAAGTAGACGCATACAGTATTTGTCTTTTTGTGACTGTCTTGCTTTTTACTTAACATAATGTCCTCAAGGGACAACCATATTGTAGCAGATTGCAGAATTGCCTTCCTGTTGAAGGCTGGGTAATATTCCATTGCAAGTATATAGCACGTTTTCCTTAACTTTTCATCTGTTGATGAATACTTAGGTTGCTTTCATGGTTTAACTATTAGGAATAATGCTGTTATAAACATGGGTGTATAATATCTCTTCAAAATACTACTTTCAATTTTTTTAGGTATATACCTAGAAGTGGAATTGCTTGATTATACAGTAATTCTTTTGTTAATCTTTTGAGGAACAGAATCAAAATTGTCATAAGCTAGGAGCTATGTGAAAATGTGAAAAACAATCTTGTGGTAATAAATTCAATATCTAAGTGAAATGGTCAAAATTTTTAAAAGATACAAGCTACCAAAACTCATTTAAAAATGATGTAATATACCACATTAACAAATTGAAAAATAAAAGCCATATGATTATCTCAATAGATGCAGAGAAGGCCTTTGATAAAATTCAACATCCATTTATGATAAAAACTCTCCAGAAAGCAGGAATAGAAGGAACATACCTCAACATAATAAAAGCTATATATGACAAACCCACAGCAAACATTATCCTCAATGGTGAAAAATTGAAAGCATTTCCCCTAAAGTCAGGAACAAGACAAGGATGTCCACTTTCACCGCTACTATTCAACATAGTTCTGGAAGTTTTGGCCACAGCAATCAGAGCAGAAAAAGAAATAAAAGGAATCCAAATTGGAAAAGAAGAAGTAAAACTCTCACTGTTTGCAGATGACATGATCCTCTACATAGAAAACCCTAAAGACTCCACCAGAAAATTACTAGAGCTAATCAATGAATATAGTAAAGTTGCAGGATATAAAATCAACACACAGAAATCCCTTGCATTCCTATACACTAATAATGAGAAAGTAGAAAACGAAATTAAGGAAACAATTCCATTCACCATTGCAACGAAAAGAATAAAATACTTAGGAATATATCTACCTAAAGAAACTAAAGACTTATATATAGAAAACTATAAAACACTGATGAAAGAAATCAAAGAGGACACTAATAGATGGAGAAATATACCATGTTCATGGATTGGAAGAATCAATATAGTGAAAATGAATATATTACCCAAAGCAATCTACAGATTCAATGCAATCCCTATCAAGCTACCAGCGGTATTTTTCACAGAACTAGAACAAATAATTTCAAGATTTGTATGGAAATACAAAAAACCTCGAATAGCCAAAGCAATTTTGAGAAAGAAGAATGGAACTGGAGGAATCAACTTACCTGACTTCAGGCTCTACTACAAAGCCACAGTCATCAAGACAGTGTGGTACTGGCACAAAGACAGAAATATAGATCAATGGAACAAAATAGAAAGCCCAGAGATAAATCCACACACATATGGACACCTTATCTTTGACAAAGGAGGCAAGAATATACAATGGAGTAAAGACAATCTCTTTAACAAGTGGTGCTGGGAAAACTGGTCAACCACTTGTAAAAGAATGAAACTAGATCACTTTCTAACACCACACACAAAAATAAACTCAAAATGGATTAAAGATCTAAATGTAAGACCAGAAACTATAAAACTCCTAGAGGAGAACATAGGCAAAACACTCTCCGACATAAATCACAGCAGGATCCTCAATGATCCGCCTCCCAGAATACTGGAAATAAAAGCAAATATAAACAAATGGGATCTAATTAAAATTAAAAGCTTCTGCACAACAAAGGAAACTATAAGCAAGGTGAAAAGACAACCCTCTGAATGGGAGAAAATAATAGCAAATGAAGCAACTGACAAACAACTAATCTCAAAAATATACAAGCAACTTATACAGCTCAATTCCAGAAAAATAAACGACCCAATCAAAAAATGGGCCAAAGAACTAAATAGACATTTCTCCAAAGAAGACATACGGATGGCTAACAAACACATGAAAAGATGCTCAACGTCACTCATTATCAGAGAAATGCAAATCAAGACCACAATGAGATACCACTTCACACCAGTCAGAATGGCTGCGATCCAAAAGTCTGCAAGCAATAAATGCTGGAGAGGGTGTGGAGAAAAGGGAACCCTCTTACACTGTTGGTGGGAATGCAAACTAGTACAGCCACTATGGAGAACAGTGTGGAGATTCCTTAAGAAATTGCAAATAGAACTGCCTTATGACCCAGCAATCCCACTGCTGGGCATACACACCGAGGAAACCAGAATAGAAAGAGACACATGTACCCCAATGTTCATCGCAGCACTGTTTATAATAGCCAGGACATGGAAACAACCTAGATGTCCATCAGCAGATGAATGGATAAGAAAGCTGTGGTACATATACACAATGGAGTATTACTCAGCCATTAAAAAGAATACATTTGAATCAGTTCTAATGAGGTGGATGAAACTGGAGCCTATTATACAGAGTGAAGTAAGCCAGAAAGAAAAACACCAATACAGTATACTAACGCATATGTATGGAATTTAGAAAGATGATAACGATAACCCTGTATGCGAGACAGCAAAAGAGACACAGATGTATAGAACAGTCTTTTGTACTCTGTGGGAGAGGGAGAGGGAGAGGGAGGGATGACTTGGGAGAATGGCATTGAAACATGTATAATATCACCAGTCCAGGTTCGAAGCATGATACAGAATGCTTGGGGCTGGTGTACTGGGATGATCCAGAGGGATGGTACAAGGAGGGAGGTAGGAGGGGGGTTCAGGATGGGGAACACGTGTATACCTGTGGCAGGTTCATGTTGATGTATGGCAAAACTGATACAATATTGTAAAGTAATTAACCTCCAATTAAAATAAATAAATTAAAAAGAGTAAATTATGAATATCTTTCTATGTAAAAAAAAGATAACATAAATAACCTTATATTTATTAAAGAAACTAAGTCTGCAATTTTAAACTTTTGAAAAGATATCGCAAAAATACTTCAGATAGATTTCCCTTATAAAAATATGTCCTGCATTTTTATGAAACATGTAAATAAAAGCCATGTGTGTGTGTGTGTATGTATGTGTCCACATGCATGCATGTGTGTGCTCAGTCACGTCTGACTTTTTGAGACTGTATGTACTGTAGCCTGCCAAGCTCCTCTGTCCAGGGGTTTCTCCAGGCGTGATTACTGAAGTGGGTTACAATATTTCCCCCTTCAGGGGATCTTCCTTACTCACGAACCCATGTCTCCTGCATTGGTAGGCAGATTGTTCACCACTGAGCCACCTGGGAAGCATATATATATATAGCTTTGTGTGAGGGATAAAGAAGAAAGCAGAAAAATATTGTTAACTTGTTTAAGGTGGGGAGATTACTGTAGTGAGGAAATAATTGAGTTTTTCATCTGTTTTGCTTAAATTTTACAGTATATATTAGTTTTTATTTTTCAATTTAAACATGTAACTTTAATAAAAAAATAAACATTGGAGGAACTCTACTTTGTTACTTACGTCGAGAAAAACTTGAAATCAGCAGATCCGTTTCATGCATACTAGGCCCAGCCTCCATGTGTGGTACTGGTGACCCAACAATGAATAAGTAAAGCACAAATACGGTATCAGTCTAAATGATTCTTAATATAACAGAGTGAGAAGGAAAGTAGGGAATTAAGTTCATGTCCAGACTACAGGTGTAATTAGTATGCATGGTCATTGAGAGCATGCATCTCCTCCTTTATTAGAGCTTCAGTTCAGTTCAGTCACTCAGTTGTAACTGATTCTTTGCAACCCAATGGACTGCAGACTTCTAGGCTTTACTGTCCATCATCAACTCCCAGAGCTTACTCAAAGTCATGTCCACTGAGTTGGTGATGCCATTCAACCATCTCATCCTCTGTCATCCCCTTCTCCTCCTGCCTTCAATCTTTCCCAGCATCAGGGTCTTTTCAAATAAGTCAGTTCTTTGCATCAGGTGGCCAAAGTACTGGAGTTTCAGCTTCTGCATCAGTCCTTCCAATGAATATTCAGGACTGATATCCTTTAGGATGGACTGGTTGGATCTCCTTGCTGTCCAAGGGACTCTCAAGAGTCTTCTCCAACACCAGGTAAAATGCATCAATTCTTTGGTGCTCAGATTTCTTTATAGTCCAACTCTCACATCCATACATGACTACTGGAAAAACCATAGCTTTGACTATATGGGCCTTTGTTGGCAAAGTAATGTCTCTGCTTTTTAATATGCTGTCTAGGTTGTCATAACTTTTCTTCCAAGGAGCGAGTATCTTAATTTCATGGCTGCAGTTATATGCAGTGATTTTGGAGGCCCCCAAAATAAAGTCTCTCACTGTTTCTCTTGTTTCCCCATCTATTTGCCATGAAGTGATGGGATCAGATGCCATGATCTTAGTTTTCTGAATGTTGAGTTTTAAGCCAACTTTTTCACTCTCCTCTTTCACTTCATCAAGAGACTCTAGTTCTTCTACACTTTCTGCCGTAAGGGTGGTATCATCTGCATATCTGAGGTTTTTGATTCCAACTTCTGCTTCATCTAGGCTGGCATCTCTTATGATGTACTCTGCATATAAGTCAAATAAGCAGGGTGATAATTTACAGCCTTGACATAGTCTTTTCCCAATTTGGAACCAGTCTGTTGTTCCATGTCCAGTTCTAACTATTGCTTCTTGACCTGCATACAAGATTTCTCAAGAAGCAGGTCAGGTGGTCTGGTATTCCTCTCTCTTTAAGAATTTTCCACAGTTTGTTGTGATCCACACAGTCAAAGGCTTTGGCATAGTCAATAAAGCAGAAATAGATGTTTTTCTGGAACTCTCTTGCTTTTTTTGATGATCCAAATAGATGTTGGCAACGAATATTGATCTCTGATTCCTCTGCCTTTTCTAAATCCCAGCTTGAAGATCTGGAAGTTCATGGTTCACATACTGTTGAAGCCTGCCTTGGAGAATTTTGAGCTCTGAATGTTGAGTTTTAAGCCAACTTTTTCACTCTCCTCTTTCACTTCATCAAGAGACTCTAGTTCTTCTACACTTTCTGCCGTAAGGGTGGTATCATCTGCATATCTGAGGTTTTTGATTCCAACTTCTGCTTCATCTAGGCTGGCATCTCTTATGATGTACTCTGCATATAAGTCAAATAAGCAGGGTGATAATTTACAGCCTTGACATAGTCTTTTCCCAATTTGGAACCAGTCTGTTGTTCCATGTCCAGTTCTAACTATTGCTTCTTGACCTGCATACAAGATTTCTCAAGAAGCAGGTCAGGTGGTCTGGTATTCCTCTCTCTTTAAGAATTTTCCACAGTTTGTTGTGATCCACACAGTCAAAGGCTTTGGCATAGTCAATAAAGCAGAAATAGATGTTTTTCTGGAACTCTCTTGCTTTTTTTGATGATCCAAATAGATGTTGGCAACGAATATTGATCTCTGATTCCTCTGCCTTTTCTAAATCCCAGCTTGAAGATCTGGAAGTTCATGGTTCACATACTGTTGAAGCCTGCCTTGGAGAATTTTGAGCGTTACTTTGTTAGCATGTGAGATAAGTGCAATTGTATGGTAGTTTGAACATTCTTTGGCATTGCCTTTCTTTGGAATTGGAATGAAAACTGACCTTTTCGAGTCCTGTGGCCACAGCTGAGTTTTCCAAATTTACTGGCATATTGAGTGCAGCACTTTCACAGCATCATCTTCTAGGATTTGAAATAACTCAACTGGAATTCCATCACCTCCACTAGCTTTGTTCATAGTGGTACTTCCTAAGCCCCATTTGACTTCGCATTCCAGGATGTCAGGCTCTAGGTGAGTGATCATACTATTGTGATTATTTGATTATTAAGTCTGATTATTAGGTCTGGCACATAATAAGTATTATTTAATAATGTTCAATGAACAAATTAATGAATGATGCCTGTGGTTCAGTGGGATACACAGAGAAAGTAGGAAGTGAAAGAGAAAGGGATATATACTGGAGGTGCTTTTGTTATACATACCAGAATAGATGCAGGAAGTTTCAGACAAAGCAAAATATATATATGAAAATGTGGGCAACATATGACATGATTAAGGAATGGGTGTTATCAAAACCATTGCTGTACATAGTAAAAAGAGATGGTTGGGTTTGGAAATAAATCAGGAAAGGTAACAGGAAATAGCATCATTTGCCATTATAACACATTTAGACTGGATTTAAGGAGATCAGAGAGAGCGCAGAAGTAGGGCTCTCAGAGGTAAAAGTATTTTTCTGATTGTGTATGTGGGGACCAAGATTGTTGGTTACACTTTTTCTATGAAATAGTGAAAAAGAGATAGGAGAAGAGTTCATCACCAATAAATAAATGCGGTGATAGCATGAGTTAGGGTGCTTGAAGAGAATAAAGAGGATTTGTTATTACTGTATTTATTATATGATTTTCATGAATCCTCAAGGGGTGGTACCAAAAAAGTCAACCCCAAATATCTTTATCATGGTGTCTCATCATGAAGAGAGTGGCAAAGCTACTGCCTGCCAAAGCAATGTCCCAACACCCTCTCTAAACTTCAGGCTGTTATGATAAATAGCTTCAACCCTTTCACTGAATTGGAAACTGTTTCCTACAAACGATTCTCATGAGTGAACATGAATGTGCAAATAATAGTATCTAGAATTCATATTTTATTTACCTTAGAACATTTCGCCTAACTCCAAGTGAGGATATATTTTGAGACTGATAATCTAAGGCTAAATTCTATTGACTTTAGTTTTAGGTTGAAAAATGAGAAATTTACTGAATGGTGTTGAATTGTTCCTTATTCCTTATATTTATTTATAGATATTTTGATTTAATGGTGGAATTTCTGAAACATGTATGAATCTCAGTCAAAAAATACAATTGTCTAAATAACAATCTGTGGCTTCTCTTCTACAATTTGATTTCTTACACAGAACCCCTATTACACCACCGATGGGAACCTTAGCCTCCTAAACTATTAGGATATGTTTCTTGTGATTATGCTACTTCTTTAAATCCAGTATCACACAGATTGGATAGCTTGTAAGGGTGGGAAAAGGCAGAGGCAGGGAAGAAGCAACCGACTTCTCAGTCATTTCCCCACACTTGTTTTCACCAGAACAGGCGTTATCCCCATCTGCCTGGTTCTTTTCAGATCTAGGGATGCTCTGCTATTCTAAGCCATGAGTCTGGCATGATTTTTTTTCCCCCGGATCACATATAGGGCCATCTGCCCTGTGTGGCCCACAGCTGTTTTCTTCTTGTGTCCATGGCCTTCCCAGCAGCAGTACAGTGTATACCTTTCCCTCTGCTTTGGGAACACATAGACCTCTCTGTTTAGCTTATCCTTTCTCCTCTACCCTAATCCAGAGGTCTTTTAATAAGGATGGTGGGAGTTGTGTTTTGTGTGCAAGTTTAATTCAAGGTAATCCATCTAGCCTTTCAAATTCCTCTTGTATTAGATGTTTTGTAAACCAAAACCCAGAAAGACTTGTGGGATGTTATAGAAAAAGAAAAATGTTTGCCCACCATGTTTTTATATAATGTAGCTGGGTTTTTTTTTTGTTTTTGTTTTTGTTTTCTGTTAGAACAGTGAAATTGGCAAAGTTGGGCTTTGTTATCCATAAATATCCTTTTGGTAGGGAAGGAAGAAAATCATACCAAACACCTACGGATTCAAGGTCCATTTTATTAACCAGTGTTTACTGTACTTTTGCTGTTTGTAAGGTACTTTGCATAACACAAATTCGAAAACAAGATTTCTGTCCTAAAGAAATTTGTACTCTCATGAAGAAGGAAGACTAGAACATAAATAACAGTAGTGCAAAATCCGAAATGATTAATCTGCCTGCATGACTCATAAACAAAGAGCTTTGGGAGTAGTGAGAAGGCGATTAATTTTAATCGGGGTATTGGCGAAAACTTCAGACCTAGCACTGACTCAGAGCCTACCAGTAAACAATATTAACAACTCTCTGGGCAATTTGAGGTGGGGTGCAGGGGATTACTCACAACTTCTTCAACCCCTGAACAAGCACATTTGTGTGCCTCGAAGGGTCCAGAACTTCCTGTTAAGGGAGTCTTTATACCCGTCCTCACTCACTGCCAGAGCCCCTCTCTGCCTTTATCTACTTTTCTAAAGCTCATGAATTGCCGGTCAGTGATTCTTTTGCCTCCTGTCTTTTGGTGGTGGTGGAGGCAGTGGTGTTGGTGCTTGTGAGTTCTCCACTCTCTCTGTATAATATTTCCTTTCTCTCTTTTTCACTTGAGAAATTGATTTCAGATTCTGAACTACTTTGAACTTGGCATTTTCTGACTAGCTAAACCTTGTTCATAAGCCCCAAAGAGTCAGAAGCTTTAGGAAAATGAAGTGATCAATACGGCAGGAGAGAAAAATGGGACCTATTGTTTTTAAAAAATGCTAAAAATTTAAAAAGCATATTAGTAAGTGAAAGAAGTTAATCTGGAAATGCGGCATACTGTATGATTCCAACAATGTGACATTCTGGAAAAAACAAACCTACAGAGACAGTAACAAGATCTGTGGTTGCTAGAGGTTGGGAGGATGAGTGGGAAGGGATGAACAGGCAGAACAAAGGAATCTTAGAGCAGTGAAAATACTCTGTATGATAGTACAGTGGTGGATATAAACCATTATGCATTTGTCCAAACCCATTGAATGTATTCAATACAACCCCGAGAGTAAACACCGCTGTAAACTATGGACTTTGGGTGATAAGGATGTGTCAGTATAAGTTCATCAGTTGTTACAAATATATCACTCTGGTAGGGGATACTGATAGGGGAGGAGTGTCTGCATTTGTGGAGCCTGGGAATATATAGTAATCCTCTGTACTTCCTGCTAGTTTTTGCTATGAACCTAAAACTGCTCTAAAAAATTAAAGCCCTTAAAAAAATAGTGTGCATGGTCTCCTCTATCCCATCAATTAGGGACTGCACTTATGTTCATTTAGCCATGGAGGGGTCTTCTGATTGTACTAGTCTCACTGTTTGCCAGTGATAGTGAGTGAAACTGTCTTTCACTTGAACAGAACATAAGTGGTAGCTGACTCTTTCACTATCCTGCTCATATATATATATATATATATTTTATTTTTAAGATTCACTGTATGTTTGCTTCCTGTAATAAGCATGAAGCCTTGATGTATACTTCAAAGAGATATGAGACAGATAAGAAAGGGCAAAAGAAAGGAAAAAATCAATACAGGGAAATATCATTTCTGATTGCTATGAACAATTTCAATGTTTCCTATTTGTTTTATCATTCAAAGAAAAACTCTGATAGTACACAAGGCTTATTACTTAGCGCCATGCACAGTGTGTTTGTGATGCTGAGAGAAGCTCATCTGTCCTGGCCGGTCACCATGGTAACCTCTAAAAGCAAAGATTAGGTTTGATTAGGTTGCCCCTCTCAGGAAGAATTGACCAGAAAAAAAAAAAAATCTTCTGAAAAGTTAAAAATGGAGGGTAGGAAGATACTGGTACTAATTTTGCACAGCTGCTCTCCTCCCTGGCTCTCCTAATAAGAGTGACTCAGACTATTTTCTAGAACCTTTTCCCAGTCCCCTTAGAGAGCTTCCAGTGATATCCTCCCCTTGTCAAAAATGTACTTCAGTTCAATTCTTTGTGGTTATTGTCTCCACAGTCCCTAATCAGAATTCCAGATATCTTTGTGATTGCTTATAAAGAGATTAATGAATGCTCTTTTAAAAATAAATTAAAAAGTGAAACACAGTCTGTTCTAAAGAAGTTGTAAAAGGAAGAAAAAGTCAATCATGTTTGTCTGATAATGATTTGGGAGGCAGGGTAGGCAGGCATCAATGAGGTGGAAACAGTGAAGAAGCTGGAGGACTATTTTATATTAGAATTATTTTTGTGGAACCTCTTAATGCTCTCTGCCTTTAAAAAAATCTTTTTAAACAGAATTTAATTTTTTCCCTAAGTTTCTGCTGCCAGTACTAGTGCCTTTAAAGCACAATGTGTATCAATTATTCTGCTTTTCTTATTTCATTTCCTAAATAATGTAATAATCAGGTGACTTTACTGGAGGCTGACTAATGTAAAGCGGAGCATCGAGTAGAGGAAATGGTAGTTTTATTCCTACTTAACTGAGAGGGAAAAATCTTATTGGGCTGATAAAATGTTCTATATTGGTGGTCTTGAGAGAATTCATATAATCTGCAAAATATTTGCAAACCTTTTAGTGACTTGTAAACCTAAACGCTGACTGGTATGAAAAGTTATTCTAATGTCACTTACCCTGACATAGTAAACAGTGAAGGGATCATTTATTCATACTATTGTAGGAAAAAAATTTTTTTCTTGCCGTTTGAGCAAAAGGTAAGAACTAAGAGTCATTATTTTCTCTCTCTTTATGGAAAGAAAGTAGCTTTGCCCCTCCTGGCTATTTATGATTAATATAATGAATCCTGGAGAGAAATGTGGTGATATATATCAAAATTTCAAAAGCACGATTCCTTTGCCTAGAGATGGATTTCCACATGTACACATGGAAATGTGTTCCAAGATTCTTACTGAATCACAAGATAGGATGTTACCTTAAAGTAGTCTTTGGGCAGGAGGTTAAAAATGACAGCATTAGCCATGCAATGTATCACTATTTTGCTTTTTAAAAGAGTGAGGCTCACTATACAGACCAATAAGGAATAATCCCACAAATACACTCAAATGATGACAGAGCAAATAGGCATGTCCTAAGTGCATTTGCAGGGGGGAGGGGCACTTCCGTGGTGGCTCAGACAGCATCTAAGAGTCATTATTTTCTCTCTCTTTATGGAAAGAAAGTAGCTTTGCCCCTCCTGGCTATTTATGATTAATATAATGAATCCTGGAGAGAAATGTGGTGATATATATCAAAATTTCAAAAGCACGATTCCTTTGCCTAGAGATGGATTTCCACATGTACACATGGAAATGTGTTCCAAGATTCTTACTGAATCACAAGATAGGACGTTACCTTAAAGTAGTCTTTGGGCAGGAGGTTAAAAATGACAGCATTAGCCATGCAATGTATCATTATTTTGCTTTTTAAAAGAGTGAGGGCTCACTATACAGACCAATAAGGAATAATCCCACAAATACACTCAAATGATGACAGAGCAAATAGGCATGTCCTAAGTGCATTTGCGGGGGGGAGGGGCACTTCTGTGGTGGCTCAGACAGCACCTGCCTGCAAGGCAGGAGACCTGGGTGCAATCCCTGGCTCAGGAAGATCCCCGGGAAAAGAAAATGGCACCCCACTCCAGTACTCTTGCTTGGAAAAATCCCATGGAGGGAGGAGCCTGGTAGGGTACAGTCCATGTGGTTGCAAAGAGTCAGACAAAGATGGGTTGCAAAGAGCAACTTCACCTGTTAAAAGTGTTTTTGCATATTAACTTATCTGACCCTCACTGCTACCCCCTCAAATAGGACTCCTTATTATCCCCATATTATAGATTAGTTTAACAGAGACACAGGATGTTTTGGTAGCCTGCTCAAGGTCACACACATTAACTAATTAAAGCTAGTTAACCTCAGGATATGATCCCAGACAGTCTAATTTCAGAGTCTGTGCTATTAAATACTGACCAATACTATAGAGTAATGTTCAGAAATACATTATAATATATTGCTAGTGTGTGATAGAGGAGATGAATGCATATATTCATATATATGCATACACAGCACACATACATGTATAACAGCCAATACTCGTTATTTGTAGATTTATCTTTGTTGCTATTCAGTCGCTAAATCATGTCTGACTCTTTGCAACCCCATGAATTGTAACACGCCAGGCTTTACTGCTTCCCAGAGTTTGCACAGACTCATGTCTGTTGAGTCAGGGATGCTATCTAAGCTTCTCATCTTCTGCCACACCATTCTACTCTTGCCCTCAATCTTTCCCAACATCAAGGTCTTGTCTACTTGCTAAATTTGTTTATAAGCCCAAAATCAATACTCACAGAACCTCTAGGTTAAACAAGACAATGCTCTGCTTTCTTGCTTCTGCTCCCATGCTGTAAACAAATATCCCTTTTGCACTCTATTTAAATGCATGGTTTTTCTCATTTTTGTGACTTTTGTTGGTGATTTTGCTGGAGAAGGGAATGGCAATCCACTTCAGTATTCTTGCCCGGGGAATCCCATAGACGGAGAAGCCTGGTGGGCTACAGTTCATGGAGCTCCAAGGAGTCAGACACGACTGAGCAGCTAACACATTGCTCTTCCAAATGACCGCAAACTGAAGTTCTGTCTAATATTCCTGAATAGAAATATGCTGTGATGTGCTTAACAGAGAAAATATGTTAGATAACTTTTGTTCAGACACGAGTTACAGTATTGTTGGCTGTAAGTTCAGTGTTAATGAATAGTAAGTAAGATGTCTTCAAACAGAAACACACATAAGGCAAAGTTACATATTGATCAGTTAATGACAGCATTGTAACCAGAGGCTCAGAGGAACCTAACTCTGTATTTTCCCTAGGAGTAATGATACAATAGTTGCTAATTCAGTATTCATACAGACACTATGAAACAAGACTACTGTGAATAACCAGTCAATTACATACGTATTTATTGTGCAGGCTTCCCTGATGGCTCAGAGATTAAAGCATCTGCCTCCAATGTGGGAGATCAATCCTGGGTTCAATCCCTGGGTTGGGAAGATCCCCTGGAGAAGGAAATGGCAACACACTCCAGTATTCTTGCCTGGAGAATCCCATGGACAGAGGAGCTTGGTGGGCTACAGTCCACGGGGTTGCAAAGAGTCGGACACGACTGAGCGACTTTACTCATGCTTATTTACGTATCATGCATAGAAAAGTCTTAAAATGATAAACTGTATATAGTGGTTATTTGGGGGAGCGAAACTAAGATACTGGAGTTTAGATGTGGGAAAAAGACTTATCGCCTTATGGAAGTTTATAGTGTATATTACTTATTGAATTATTTTTATGCATGTGATACAGAAGGAATAAAAAGCTCCCCAAAGTTCTGGATAATCTCATCTTCCTGCAAATATTTTCATAAATAATTTTCTAGGATTTTAAAATGCAAATATAATACACATGATCATATTCTACTATATTCTACTATATCTTGCTCTTTTAAACTTTTATGTGCTGAACTTCTTTCTAGGTCAAAACATACAGGATTAACTGTTTCTCCTTTTCCTTCTATGTTCTACCACAAACACAGTCCCATACGAAATACATAAATTACAGATTTCTGTATTTACAGTCTGCTCTCCCACAAATGAAATTTCTGTAAGGACACAACAGCAACATTTTGAACACAAAATCATGCTGTCAGTCTGAAATTTGAAATAAGAGTAGAAAATAAGAACAGGTATATAAAAAAATGAGGACCCTCTCCTGCAAAGTTTTACAAATTTTTATGGTTTTACTTTGCAGCCTGAGTCAGAGAATTTTCATTAAAAAAAAAAGGTAAAGTAAAGAGTAAAGAGCAAAGGCATTTTCTTGGAGTCAGTCACCTACTAGGCAATAAACATATATTTTTTGATCCTGACACTACTGTAGATAGATAAAATTGCTCCCAGTTTACAGATAGAAAAAATAGGTTTCCCCAAATCAAACTATTCATGTCTCTAGAAGGAAGAGAAGGGAGCCCTTTTCTATATATTCATCTTCACTTGAAAGAAGATGGATATTTTTGTCCAANAAAAAAAAAAGTAAAGTAAAGAGTAAAGAGCAAAGGCATTTTCTTGGAGTCAGTCACCTACTAGGCAATAAACATATATTTTTTGATCCTGACGCTACTGTAGATAGATAAAATTGCTCCCAGTTTACAGATAGAAAAAATAGGTTTCCCCAAATCAAACTATTCATGTCTCTAGAAGGAAGAGAAGGGAGCCCTTTTCTATATATTCATCTTCACTTGAAAGAAGATGGATATTTTTGTCCAAGTCCTAATATTTGACTTTCCAGTTTTCAGGGTATTAGGACACTTTTTATTGTTATATTCAATTTATATATTTTTTATTATAGCTTTCAATTTATACAACACTAAATGGCATCCAGTGCTCTCAAATACTACTTACCAGATGTAATATGATCCTTGAATACAATAATCAGACTGATGGAATCACAAATGCACAACACTCACTGTATTAGACACTTAAATTCTAACCTTTTCAGTACATCTGCCTTCCTTAATGAAACTGCTCTTCATTAGAGTTAATATTTTGGTTTTGCTGTTAGAAAGCAAGCAAATAAACCAAACCCCAAAAACCTTAAGATAGTGATTTTCTGCCTTAAGGAGAAAGATGCTGAAAGTTTAGAGCTACTTAAGATAATGGCTTCTAGGACTAAGTTGAATATGAATGAAATCAAGGAATTATTCTCATGATTGTGTTTCAGTTAATGCCTGGTGGTATCTTGTTTGAATTGCAATACCACTGATTTCCTCTAGAGGGCGAGTGAAACAAGACTAGACAGGAGTATTAAAAAGTGAACAATATAGAATGATCCTGAAGACTGCCCCTTGAAAAGAGAGAAGACATTTTGTCAGGGCTATCATAAGCAAAACCAGAGTGGTTGGTTTTATTGTGATGTATTTTCTAAGTTTAGCTGAATCTTCTAAAATAAAAAGGATCATACTTTTAGTTTTTTTTTTTTAATTTTGAATTAATAGAAAAATCTATATGTGCACACACATACACACATAATTACACACACGTACACACATAATTTTACCCACTTCACTCTTTATAAGTTACAACAATGTCTATATTGTTAAAAAGATGTAAAGTTATTTAAAATACATTTTTAAAACTGCATTTAAGTCTTGTATTCATGAAATAAATACATATTCATCTACTTAAATATTAAAAAGCAGAGCAGTCTGTGAAAGAAGGCTTTCTGCAAAGCAAATTACCCAGTGCTGTATAAAATGCTGCATAAAATTAAATATCATATGCTTCTCCCTCCTCTTTTAACAATTTCCCTAGGATGCCAGTATTCTGCTAAAATGATTCAATCTTTTAAACAGAAAAAGTACTGAAATAAGTGTTTATGTGCATTGTACAAGACCTGAAATCCAGGTAGCTTCACTGTTATTACAGAATCTGAAGAAATAAACATCAAAGGGAAATGAGATCACTATCTTAAAAAAAAAAAGATTCCACAAAAGAAACAATTGTGGAAGAAAATTATCCTCTTTGCTAACAATATGGTGATCAGCCTTTCCTGCTCTCTCCTGATGATGAGGTGATGTCACTGGTCAGAAGTGCTGGCCTATTTTCTGTTCTGTCTATGGTGGGTTGGATTGGATGAAAATAAACATCTTACATAACAGGCCGGCTGTGCACTTGGTTTTTTTTGTTTGTGTTTTTTTCCCCCAAGAAGATTTTCGCAGCATGAATTCTTCATGTGAATTCTGTACAATTAACACTGGTGAAATTTCAGCTAAAAAATCTGTTAGGTTTATGAGAAGATTAACAAATACAGTCTTGTATGCTGCTTTCTGCTCCACCTACCTCTTTTACACACACACACACACACACACACACACACACACCATTACCACCTATATCACCACATTATCATCGTCTCCCTCACCTCCACCCCTCTTGTAATCAAAACATCTCTGTACTGAGAGAAGGAAAAACAGGCAAATTAAAATTAAACTTCGTCTTCAAATAGTTGTACAAAATTGAAGGTTGCAGATTAGAGCGCTTGTCTTATTCCAGTGGTGCTGAGGTGCTGGAGGAGACTCTTGAGAGTCCCTTGGACTGCAGGAGATCCAACCAGTCCATTCTGAAGGAGATCAGCCCTAGGATTTCTTTGGAAGGAATGATGCTGAAGCTGAAACTCCAGTACTTTGGCCACCTCATGAGAAGAGTTGACTCATTGGAAAAGACGCTGATGTTGGCAGGGATTGGGGACAGGAGGAGAAGGGGACGACCAAGGATGAGATGGCTGGATGGCATCATGGACTCTATGGACGTCAGTCTGAGTGAACTCCGGGAGATGGTGATGGATAGGGAGGCCTGGCGTGCTGCGATCCATGGGGTCGCAAAGAGTCAGACACGACTGAGCGACTGAACTGAACTGAACTTATTCCAGTGATGTAAATCAGATGCTCCTCGGGGTGTGTTTTCTCAGAATTGAAGATGAATCAAAGATTATGGGCCTAACCAACAAGATGAATCCCTACCTTTATGCTCATAAAAAGAGCAAACCCAGCAGAAAGAATTTTCCATTGTAATTTGTAATAATTTACAAAAATCTTGGAGTTTTCTGTCACAAATCCTGTTTGGTAAGGGGTGGTTTATGAATTGGTAAGCTCTGGCATTTATTGTGGAGGCTGCTTTTGGAGTGACTATCGTAAACTGAGCATTCAACTTGATTTTCCTAATTCCTGAAAGTACGAAATAATCAGAGATGCCAAAGAGGTAAAGGAAACATAGACATGGACAGCCTTGGTGGGAGCTGATTTGAAACTGGTAATATAATTCACAGTGAATTACAGGGACCCTGTCAACTGATCTAGTACTCTTAGTTAAAAAAAAAGAGTCATCAGGTTGTCTTTGCTCAGTAAATATTTGAGTATCTATCATACACTTAACATAGGACACACGTTGACTAACGGGAACAGTATGGAGTTGAATTTAGACAAACCGCTCCTTTTTTTTTTTTTAATGTAGTTCAAGAGAGGAAAAACATTTAAAGAGAAAGTAAAAGAATAGATAATGAACTAAGGTTATCTGATCCTTCCTGTTACTATTTTTCGATCGTAAGTATAAACCACTTTGAAAGAGCCAAAAATGAAACTCTCTTACTCAATGTAGGTATCAAATGTCAAATCAAGAAAGCAAGCCCCATACCTGTGTGGGAATTACTGTGTATCCATTTAGATGTGTTCACCTATGCTTTAGAGCCTAGAGGGCTGCAGTCCATGGGTTTGCAAAGAGTTGAACACAATTCAGCAACTGAACAACAACAATCTATGCTTAGAGGCTATTCTGCCATCTATAGGCTTTTCTGGTGGCTCAGACTGTAGAGAATCTACCTGCAGTTCAGGAGACCCAGGTTCAGTCCCTGAGTTGGGAAGAGCCCCTGGAGTAGGGATTGGCTACCCTCTCCAGTGTTCTTGCCCAGAGTTCCATGGAGAGAGAAACCTGGCAAGCTACAGCCCATGGGGATGCAGAGAGTTGGACACAACTGAGTGACTGACACTTTCACTTACTTTTCAGTGTATACACAATATACATTAATAATATCTGCTTGATTAAATGGAGAATATGTAAGTATTAATAATAAGTCAACTGTGTTACTTGGGAAAGATAACTTTGTATTTTAAAGATTTATAATTAAATATCAACTTCGATTTTTACTGTCAGTAAGATCTTAGACAATTAATTTTATTTTTCTAATCCTCAGATTTCTCATTAAAATGTGAAGACATTGATGTTTTTCAGTTCAGCTCAGTTGCTCAGTCATGTCTGACTCTTTGAGACCCCATGGACTCATACAGCATGTCAGGCTTCTTGTCCATCACCAACTCCTGGAGTTTACTCAAACTCATGTCCATTGAGCCAGTGATGCCATCCAACCATCTCATCCTCTGTCACCCCCTTCTCCTTCCGCCTTCAATCTTTCCCAGCATCAGGGTCTTTTCAAATAAGTCAGTTCTTCCCATCGGGTAGCCAAAATATTGGAATTTCAGCTTCAACATCAGTCCTTCCAATGAACATTCAGGACTGATTTCCTTTAGGATAGACTGGTTGGATCTCCTTGCAGTTCAAGGTATTCTCAAGAGTCTTCTCCAACACCACAGTTCAAAAGCATCAATTCTTTGGCACTCAGCTATCTTTACAGTCCAACTCTCACATCCATACATGACTACTGGAAAAACCATAGCCTTGACTAGATGGACCTTTGTTGGCAGAGTAATATCTCTGCTTTTGAATATGCTGTCTAGGTTGGTCATAGTTTTTCTTCCAAGGAGCAGTGAATTCATTCAGTTGTATCTGACTCTTTGCGACCCCATGGACTGTAGCCTATCAGGCTCTTCCATCCATGGGATTTTCCAGGCAAGAATGTTGGAGTGGGTTGCCATTTCCTTCTCCAGGAGATCTTCCCAACCCAGGGATTGAACCCAGTCTCCCGCATTGTAGGCAGACGCTTTACAGTCTGATCCACCAGGGAAAGACCTTCCAAGGAGCAAGTGTCTTTTAATTGCATGGCTGCAGTCACCATCTGCAGTGATTTTGGAGGCCAGGAAAATAAAGTCTGTCACTGTTTCCATGGTTTCCCCATCTATTTGCCATGAAGTGAAAGGACCAGATGCCATGATCTTTGTTTTCTGAATGTTGAGCTTTAAGCCAACTTTTCACTCTCCTCTTTCACTTTCATCAAGAGGCTCTTTGGTTCTTTTTCCCTTTCTGCCATAAGGGTGGTGTCATCTTCATCTCGGAGGTTATTGGCATTTCTCCTGGCAATCTTGATTCTAACTTATGCTTCATCCAGTCCAGTATTTCTTGTGATGTACTCTGCATATAAGTTACATAAGCAGGGTGACAATATATAGCCTTGATGTGCTCCTTTCCTGATTTGGAACCAGTCTGCTGTTCCATGTCCAGTTCTAAGTGGTGTTATAAGGAATAAAGAAGAAAATGTGCTGAAATATCTTAAACAGTTCATAGCAAATAACTGAATATACATATCATATGAATGAACAAAATTGGGGTATTCAGTATTTACAAAGAAACAAGATCAAATTATTTCATATTTACCAAGAAATGGGAAAAAAAGGTTTTTGACTAGAGTAGTTATTTACTTAAAGAATGATAATGGCTCATTCTTTTTGTGCAAGTATGTAGAGTGATTTGCATTAAATGAGTAGCATTTAAATTAATTTATTATTGTTGAACCAATCAAATGTAGTTTGAATGCCTGTTTTAATGTTTAATAATAGAAGAGAGTAGCAATATTTTTTTCAGTAGTTTATTGTCTTCCAGGAGATTTCAGAGCTCTTGAGGACATGATAAAGAAACAATTATAAGATATTAAGTAATTATTATCTTAATATTACTGAAGATATAAGTGCTCTAGAAGCAAGTATATATTTTAGTGAATTAGAAACAGTTACTACATCCATATGCATTTCAAAGATAGCAAAATCTCTTTCTTTACATGTGGAAAATAAGTCTTCACAAGGTTTTGATATAGAATTATGATCTCTTGATATAGCTTCTTGGATTTTTGGAGAAAAAGTATTTTTCCAAGTAGTGCTTTTGGCCAGTGTCAAAGAATTCAAATCTAGGATGATTTACTGCTGATGATACTTTAAAATTTTCAAAATGTCTGTTAAATAGACTCATAACAAGTATATGTCTTTTAAAAATACATGAACAAAACAAGAACTTGAGATTTATAGACATATTGTCATGTTCTAGCTATGTTAGAGAATTTTTTTTTTTAATCTATGGCATTGTGGCCTTCTCTATAAGCTTTGGATCATGAATGTAAAAAGTTGGTGGTGAAAGCTTATTGACTTTAGAGTTTAAGGTTTTATTTTGCTGTTTCTGAGGACATTTTAGCTGAAGAAAATTTAGGTTTCATGGGCCCTAGAAAAGGATAAGGAAACCTAGCTTTCCTTTGTGTAGAATCTCAAGTCCAGATGCTGGCTTTTTTCTTCATGAAAATTCATAATGTGTCTATTATAGCTTCCTAATTAAAGTCACACATGTATGAATAATGTTTTGAAAATCAGTTACTATCCACTTTACATATGTTAACATATATTATGCTTTAGAGCCATTTTCTGCCAAATAGCTCAGTGAGCTACATAACTTAGAATGGAGTAGTGGTATCATTATTTTCTTTTTACTCATTGACTGCATGCAGGGATTATATTTATAATGTTGAAAAGTGAAAGGACCTAGAGTTACTTATTTTCCAAAACTCAAACTTGGTGACTAAAAAAGTGTACTGTGTTTTATTTTCTTATGTTTCCCAAGAACTGTAACTTTTAATACATTCAGCATATAATTTTTTAAACATCTACTTACTGTCAGTCACTCTGAAAAGCATCTGGAATTTATCTGTGAACAAAGCAGAAAAAAAGCATCTCTATAGTAGCTAATATTCTGAATCAACAGTAAATTAAAATAAAACAAATATATTAATTATATAACATATTAGATGGAAATAAGTGCTGTGCAAAGCAATAGAACAGAGGTATTTGGAGAAAGAAGTGTAGTTGTGAATGGAGTGGTCAGCGTTGGCCTTATTGAGAAGCTGTCATTTGAACAAAGATGTGAACAAGGCAAGGAAATGAGATTTGAGTGCCTTCCTATCATAAAACAGAGCATAGTACCAATTACTGGGAGTCGGACTCTGTCACAGTTATTTAACTTCATGATCACGGCCAAGTACTTTGCTTCTTTACCTGTAAAGTAAACATACGGACTATATCTACACAGGAAAAATAAGACCACTTATTTCACAGATACCTTGTTCAGTGGCGACTGGGAGCTAGGTACTCGGAATGAACACCACCTAATCTTGAGGAACCTGCATTCTAATAATGATTACATTGTAGCAGTGAACAGTGACAGTGTATTTCAAGGCTTTTTGGAGCCTGCCATGTATGTTGTAATTGAATAGGTATTGAAAGCAGAATTGCCTTTTCCATGTGTTACCCTTTTAGACCTCAGCATCATCCATCTTGCTGAAGCTTCTCCTTTGCGGTTTCTCTGTAGCCTTCTCCTACCTCTCATCCACCCATTCTCCATTTAATTCACTGATTTATTTTCTTTTTTCAGACTCTTTATAAATAATACGCTTTTAAGAATTCTTTCATAGCCCTCTCTGTTTTTGTCTAGTCATTCTTTTTATTTGGAGAAAGAAGTGTAGTTGTGAATGGAGTGGTCAGCGTTGGCCTTATTGAGAAGCTGTCATTTGAACAAAGATGTGAACAAGGCAAGGAAATGAGATTTGAGTGCCTTCCTATCATAAAACAGAGCATAGTACCAATTACTGGGAGTCGGACTCTGTCACAGTTATTTAACTTCATGATCACGGCCAAGTACTTTGCTTCTTTACCTGTAAAGTAAACATACGGACTATATCTACACAGGAAAAATAAGACCACTTATTTCACAGATACCTTGTTCAGTGGCGACTGGGAGCTAGGTACTCGGAATGAACACCACCTAATCTTGAGGAACCTGCATTCTAATAATGATTACATTGTAGCAGTGAACAGTGACAGTGTATTTCAAGGCTTTTTGGAGCCTGCCATGTATGTTGTAATTGAATAGGTATTGAAAGCAGAATTGCCTTTTCCATGTGTTACCCTTTTAGACCTCAGCATCATCCATCTTGCTGAAGCTTCTCCTTTGCGGTTTCTCTGTAGCCTTCTCCTACCTCTCATCCACCCATTCTCCATTTAATTCACTGATTTATTTTCTTTTTTCAGACTCTTTATAAATAATACGCTTTTAAGAATTCTTTCATAGCCCTCTCTGTTTTTGTCTAGTCATTCTTTACATGGACAAGTATTACTGATTTTAAATATCACCGCTTAAGAAATACCTACCTCTCTGCCTTATCCAAATTATCTGTTCTGTGTTTAGGCGCTCAGTGGTGTTCGACTCTTTGGACTCTTTGGACTGTAGCCCACCAGGCTCCTCTGTCCATGGGATTCTCCAGGCAAGAATCCTGGAGTGGGTTGCCATTTCCTCCTCCAGGGGATCTTCCCAACCTAAGGATCGAACCTGTGTCTCCTGTATCTTCTACACTGCAGAAGACAGTGGCTCTTTATTCACTGAGCCATCTTGGAAGGCAAGTTATGGACTGAGATAAAAGACAGTAGTCTACAGATGGAGAATAATTTTTATGGTTAAGGCTTTAAAAAAAAAAAAAAAGATGCAGCTTTACATGTGAAGCCAGTGGGCTGGCTAACTGAACCTCATAATTCCTTGCCAGTAGAAGAGGCAAAACTTTACTTCTATCCTCTTAGGATCTCTACTGGTCCTGAAAATTACAATCGACATAGGTGTATTAATAGGAAAAAAAGCACACCGATTTTTACAGATGCAATGCATGGGGGGTCCCCATAGGAAAATGAAGACTGAAAGAAGTGGCAAAAACCTAAATGCTCATACACTAAGTTGAACAGAGGCAATAGTGGAAAGTAGCTAAAATAAATGGGGAGATTAAGACAATTTAGTGACTGAACAACAACAAAGGAGAGTGAGGGTTATTCTAATAAGCTCTGTGTGTACAGCATTCTCGAGGCCTGACATCCCGCCTCTGGAGATAAAACTGTTTCTTCCTGGTGGAGGGAGAGCATCTTTCCCTTGGGAGGTTTATCTCTCTCTCCCTCTCCTGCTTTCAAGAAAAAAGGGGAGGTTAGATAATCCTTTTTGCACCTGCTGTTTCTCAAGTGTCTTTAGCCTGAAATAATCCTAATGCCACTCTCCACAGCTGTAGACCACGGAAACCCTCTGCACTTTGATTATCCTCCTGGTACTTTCGTAGACAGTGAGAAGTTTGATCAGAAGGTTCTGTCCATAAGGCTGAACTTTTGCTCCCTATTCTTTTTCCATCCCAGATTTTGTCCAGCCACAGAGTCCAACATAGCATGTCAGAGATAAGACTTCTAATACAACATTAGAATGCTCATATAATAAAAAGCATAAAGATTCTCCAGTTCTTTAAAAAAATCACAATAGAGAGAGGTCCCAAATGTGGATATAAGCTCCCCAACAGTATCAAATTTTCAGATAGGAGTTAAAAATTAAACGGGCTTTCAAGTTGAATTCTAACCATCAATGGCCTTGAATTCAAAGTAAAATCCCACATTAATTACAAGTTTACAGAAAGAAGAGTCAAAAATCCATTTATAGCATCTCCTAACGTTGTCAATAATTGTCCAGAGAGGTTCTCCATACCTGGGCAGAGTTGAGCCTCCTTCAGCAGCTCAAAGCTAAGCTATTGTTTGCTAGAATGCTGATAGTTCTTTTGAAGCTGAGTTCTTTGCCTCATTTTTTAAAGCAGACATTTTTAAATTTACATTTTTATTGAAGCATAATTGACAAATAATGAAATGTACAAATTTAAAGTGGACAGTTCAGGTAGTTTTGACAAGTATATACATCATACATCCATCAAGAAATGGATATTTCTTGTCACTCCAGGAAGTGCCCTATTGATGCTTCCCAGTGAATTCCTGTCCCTCAAGAAGCAGTTATTTTGCTTTCTCACCATACATCAGTTTCCTCTAATTTACACATGCGTGTACATAGCATCATAAAGTAGGTACACTCTAGTCTCTGGCTTCTTTCACTTAAGGATATATATATATTTTTGTATTTATTTATTTTTTTACACGAAATCCATCTATGTTGTCATGTATCAGCAGTGGATTAGTTTTTGTTGCTGAGTAGGAAGGAATGTGGAGGGAGTGTTAAATGTAGGAAGATGCCACAGTTATTTTTTTTAAGTCTGTTCTCCTGTTGATGGATGCCTCAGCTATTTCCAGCTTTGAGGATGTTGTGAGTAAAGTCACCATGGACATTATTGCACAAAGAGTTTTGTGTCTATATCTTCATTTTTCTTGGATAAATACCTGGGAGAATTCCTAGGCCATAGGATGGAAGAATATTTAATTTTATAAAAAATTACCAAGATTTTTCCAAACTAAGATATATCATTTTATAACTCCATGACAGTATTTGAGAGTCCTGATTGCTCCATATCCTGGAAAACATTAGACAGCTTTTTTTTTTTTTCATTTTATCCATTTTTAGGTGTTATATCATGGTTTTAATTTTTTGCCTCACAGTAACGGAAACTAGACATCCAAGATTATTACAGTACTGGCCTCACACCAATTTTTTTCTTCAGATAATTCAGTCCACAGCCACAGTTTTGCTCCTAGGAAAAATTATAAACACAGTATTCAGCAATATTTAAAAAATAGCAAAAGCTCTTTGGTATTTGAGTGAAACAAAGAGTAGATGTAGAAATTCTGCTTGTTTTTAAACTTGTTAGGATGCTAGTCAGTCTAATCTACTCATAACCCATAACCTATCGATTTAATCTCAACTGGAAGAAATCTACCTTCAAGAAGCTAAATTAAATCCTAAGCATTTACTGTTTCTGGAGAGGCGAGAGCTACACATATGTTACACCTAATTTTAATTTTACTTTTTAGTCCCATCATCTTCTCCAGGTGGATTGCAAGGTTCCTTGTTGATCTGGCCAAACTGAGGAAAGGAAAAAAAGCAGAGAAGATGACATGAGAAAGGTTTGCAAGAGGCAAGTGTAAAAATGTACACCATCACTTCCCCTCATAGTCTATTAACTAAAACATGGGCATAGGGCTGCAAGGAAGACTGGAAAATGAGATCTAGTTGTTCTCTGGAAGGAGAGAAAATGGGCTGAGACTGAGAAGCATCTCTACCTCCCTAGACCTAGCCTGCAGGGGCAGGTTATACTCTGCTAGATAGCTGTCTGCAGTGTCTCACAGCCTGAAACTGCTTGGCGATTCTGAGAACAGCCCGCAGTTTGCTGCAGTCTGCTGGCCTGGAGTTCTCTGACATGATCTAAACAGTCCTCAGACCTTTACTGGCCCTCCTGGCTGCACCTTTACCACCTGAGCACTTCTGCCAGGACCCAAGTGCCTTTTCTGTGCTCTGAGTGCATTTTTTTAAGGCCCACATTTCCTCAGATCCCTGCCTCTTTGGAAACGCTTTATAGATACCCGCCTGTGGCCAAAGCTGACATAGTCTGAGGTCACATACCAAAGTCAAAATACCTTTGACTCAGAGTTTTAAGCTTTTGTTATAATCTGGCTCAATATAAGCTTCTGAAAGTGACTAAGGTTAAAACATTTAACTCTCACATCAAATTCAAAGCCTAGAACCATATGCCTGGTCACATTAGACACTCCATCATTTCTCATGTATATTTTACTCCCCCGAATCACTCTTGCTTTATTTTCCAGTGTTTCCATTTAGCATGAAAAAAGATGCAGGATCTTAATGTTGTTCCTTCAAAAGCTACAGTCCTCAGTCCCTCACTCTGCAGCACAGAGCCTACCCCAGCACAAGTTCCAGGATATGGGAAATAATGGAAAACATGCACTGACTAACAGGGATGAAAAAGAGCAAAACAACCATGTTTCTTCCTTACACATTTAACAATTGGATAAACTACTCATATCCCTTGGTACTGAGTGAGTGAAAGGGTTTCAGAGCCTGTATTATAGTATTTGCGCTCCCATCATTTGGAAAAAACATCATTTAAGAAGTGGTTCCCCACCCTTTAAAACAGTAGCCATGTCTATTTCCCTAGGCCTTGTGTCGTCTTAACCTTAACTACTCAGTGGATATCTTCATTTGCACATCCCAAGAGCATCTCAAAAGATGGTCAGAATTTCTCCTACTGGTTCCCCCATTCTCATAATCATCTGAGCTTGGAAACTTAGAGCCAACTATGATCTTTCCCATTTAAAAAAATGTGATGCAGATACTCTTGCTCAAACTATTTCTTATATGGGTCATGTTTTTTCTACTTCCAATTCTCTAGTTTTGATATTTAGTGCCTCATTAAAACTTTGCAAAAGCCTCCTATCAGATTTCTCCTGCATACCCATTAGCCTGCATATAATTACCAAATTTTATCTTCCTAAAGTATAGCTCGTGGGTCTCTTTCACTCGCAAATTTTAATGACTTCTGCAAAATTGAATATAGACATTTTAATGGACTTTTACTTCTTTTTGATTATCCAAGAACTTCAAATGCTTAGTTTGTATTTGAGGAATTTCCCACCTTAAAAATTCATGTTTCTCTAAGATATGTGACCAGTCTGACACACCCCTGGAGATTTCGATTTAGAAGGTAGTGACATAAAGAGGGAGCATTCATTCTGAAGAAAAGGAAGAGCAAGTTAAGCAGCACTCTCATTTCAGAGACAGCTCCTGTTGCGGTCTGCTAACAGCATCCTGTAGCCGGCGTCAGTGATGAAGTCTGAGCTCTTTTCATAGCAGCAAGGGTGGCGGTAGGGTCTGTAATACAGCAGCCTTCTAGCACCTGGCTGTGTCTTCTAATTCTCTTATCCTCATATCCTTCAGTAATTTTACTTTCTGTTTAAAGTACTTCATATTGTTATTCTGTTTAAAGTACTTCATATTTTTATTCTGTTGTTCTGTTCAAATGTAGTTATATCTTCAGAAATGTTTCTAGTTAAACCAGATAAAGTAGATATCAGTGTTTGCAGTTGAAAACCCTACTTGATATAGTATCTCTACCCTGCTGACGTCCCCTTTTAGAATCATTCAATGGCTTTTTATTGCTCTTAGAGTAAAGGTCAAAATGCTTTAAGTAGATCCCAGGACCATGCATGATCTGATCCTAACCTGGCCTCGGATTTTATTTTTTTCTGTTCACCCTCATCATTACCACTCACCTACTTCCTTGATTTTCTTTCTTTCTGTTTACCGTCTTCACTATCAGTCACCTGCCAAATAGACTTTCTTTCAGTTTCTTGAATTAATTAAGATTATACCTACCCCAGGACCTTTGAGCATACTACTTATCTCTTCTGTCTCCTGAATTGGCAGGTGGGATCTTTACCACTAGTGCCACCNAGTGTGGTGTTGGAGAAGACTCTTGAGAGTCCCTTGGACTGCAAAGAGATCCAACCAGTCCATTCTGAAGGAGATCAGTCCTGGGTGTTCTTTGGAAGGAGCGATGCTAAAGCTGAAACTCCGGTATTTTGGCCACCTCATGCGAAGAGTTGACTCACTGGAAAAGACTCTGATGATGGGAGGGATTGGGGTCAGGAGGAGAAGGGGACTACAGAGAATGAGATGGCTGGATGGCATCACTGACTTGATGGACATGGGTCTGAGTGAGCTCCAGGAGTTGGTGATGGACAGGGAAGTCTGTCATGCTGTGATTTATGGGGTCACAAAGAGTCGGACACGAATGAGTGACTGAAGTGAACTGACCTGCATTTCAGACTCTTTTGTTGATCATGATGGCTATTCCATTTCTTCTAAGGGATTCCTTTTGCAGTAATAGATATAATGATCATCTGAGTTAAATTCACTGATTCCAGTCCATTTTAGTTCCCTGATTCCTAGAATGTTGACGTTCACTCTTGCCATCTCTTGTTTGACCACTTCCTATTTGCCTTGATTCATGGACCTGACATTCCAGGTTCCAGCAAATATGCAATATTGCTCTTTACAGCATCGGACCTTGCTTCTATCACCAGTCACATCCACCACTGGGTATTTTTTTGCATTGGCTCCATCCCTTCATTCTTTCTGGAGTTATTTCTCCACTCATCTCCAGTAGCATATTGGGCACCTACTGACCTGAGGAGTTCCTCTTTCAGTATCCTGTCATTTTGCCTTTTCATACTGTTCATGGGGTTCTCAAGGCAAGAATACTGAAGTGGTTTGCCACTCCCTTCTCCTTTGCCTTTAGCATCTCTGTTTTTCACCTATTTATTCAGAAATTCAACTTCTGGAAAAGTTTCTATAAATATCACATAAATATAATATGACCTGTGTACAAAGTTGGTTAGTGCACCCTGATTTTTGTAGCAAATAAACAAGGAAACCTAAAGATCCAGGGGATTTAATAAGTCAGTGTAACTTGATATCAATAGAATACAGTACCTAAAATTCAATAAAATGTATACAATGATGAATCTCTTCATATACTATTATGTGATAACAAGCAGTATATATTATTTTAAAAAGACATTCTAGAACAGTGGATATTGTATGAAACCAAGAGGAGAAGTAGAATTATACACACTTATTTGGATGCTTTCATGGAAGAGAAATCGGTGGCAACTGGTAGCAAGGGTGGGACCTTTTGGAACGTTTTTGAATCTTGGATCATATAAGTGCACAATATCTTCAATAATTAACTGAACAAACTTTGGAAAGTTCTTTCTACTATCATTTCTTAAAGGAAATATTTTTGCTGGAAAAGCTATTTAATGAGCACTTACTGTGACCTGAGCAGTCTGCAGAAGATTTTGAGGGCATCATGTCTTTCCATCTTTAGAGTAGCATATATGGTTGGTTCTATTTTCCTATTTCACAGAGCCCAATCTGCAGTCACATGCTGAAGTCTCTGTGTTACACCTCCCACAGAGACTCCTTGAAAAACTTCAGTGACAATGAATATTCCATGAAGTGATTTTCTCACAGCAGTCCCTCATGGATTAAGGCAGGTTTCATGCTAGAAAGTTTGTCTCAAATATGTTCTCCTTACACTCTCCATACCTTTGTCCAGAGTTAGCCCCATGGAACCACCATGAAAGTTCTAATTGATCTCTCTTGATTATGACAGCTCTTCAGACATTCTCTTTCAATGTCACACTCTCCAAGATTCTCTCTCTCTCATACAAGATTTCAGTTTTGTTTTGTTTTGTTTTTTCCCCACCTCTATAACAGATAATTCTCAGGGTGCTCCACTCCAGTTTGTCAGTGTTTTTGATAGAACATTTTGCCAGGGCATATTGACTAGCAGAAAGTAGACAGGAATTATTACCTCCTATTGCTGAGTATCATCCTATTAACATAGAATAAAACAGATTATCTTCATGACAAGAGGATCAGGCTGCTAATTTGTATAGAACCGACAAGAATATACAACCTTTAATTATTTTTCACATTTGCAACTCGTAGATTTCCCATCTCTGAGAAAGAGACGGAGAGAGAAGAGAATGAAGATTCTTTGCCTTATGGACATAATGTTAATATTATACCTATTCCAATTAGATTAATTCATTATTGGGACTAATTAGTCCCAATTCCAATTAGTTTCTTTTAGAGTCATCTTGTTTAAAAAAAAAAAAAAACAGAGTCTAAATTCAGAAAAATGTAGTGGAAAAAGTAGGAGGAAGTTAAAAATGAAAAAAAGAAATATCAGGAAAAGCTAAAAATACATGCCAGTGTGAATTCAGGTAGTTGTTTTCATTAATGAAATATNTTTTACAATGCTCACTCCTTCACTTCAATCAAGTCTTTGTTTAAGCATCACTTCCCCAAAATACCCTTTCTTAATTTCCTGTGTAACACATGAGCACACAATCACATCAATCCCAGTTATAGAACCATTGTAGCATAATCACAATCATTGCTTTCTTTGCTTGCTTGCTTAATCGCTCAGTCGTGTCCACTCTTTGTGACCATTTGGACTGTAGCCCCTTACGTTCCTCTGTCCATGGGGTTTTCAGGCAAGAATACTGGACTGGGTTGCCATTTTCCTCCTCCAGGAGATCTTCCCCACCCAGGGGTCGAATTTGTGTCTCCTCCATTGCAGGCAGATTCTTTCATCACAATCATATTTCATATATTTTTATTTGTTTTTTAAAATCTGTCTCCTAGGAAGTAGCTAAGGAAGAACAGAGCCTAATGCATGGTAAACACTCGATATTTTTAAAATAAAGAATAAGAGAATGAAACAAAGAAATAAAAATCTGTCAAGACGTCATGTTCCTTCAAAATGAATATTGGAAATACATAATAACACTCGATTAAATTTGACATTTTCAAAGTAGAAGATTAAGAACACAGTGAAAGCACACATCCTCTGCTGAGGTGGAGTGAGGACCCAGCATTAATAAGACCTCAGCAATGATAGCCCCAGCAGACATCCAGACTGTTGTCTTAGTCAGAGTTTTTGAACTTTATTCTATTCTGCTGCTACTTCTGCTGCTGCTACATCACTTCAGTCATGTCCGACTTTGTGTGACCCCAGAGATGGCAGCCCACCAAGCTCCCCCATCCCTGGGATTCTCCAAGAAAGAACACTGGAGTGGGTTGCTATTTACCTCTCCAATGCATGAAAGTGAGAAGTGAATGTGAAGTTGCTCAGTCGTGTCCGACTCTTCGCGACCCCATGGACTGCAGCCTACCAGGCTCCTCCATCTATGGGATTTTCCAGGCAAGAGTACTGAAGTGGGGTGCCATTGCCTTCTCACTTATTCTATTCTACATCTATGTAAATATATAACACTGTCACATGGTCCTGTAAATCAGCTTTAGGTAGCAAAATCATGGCAGCCATGAACAGCATCATTTCTGTGGAAGGACCCTTTTCTGCTCAGTTTAGATGGTTGGGCATTCATGGTTAACTGAGGATTGTACTCATCCTCTGGATGGTCTGAAATTCTGAATTCACTAAGTAATAATTCAACTCTGATACCTGTCTCTTATACACATCTAGATGTGTATAAGAGACAGCTTGTATCTCTTGCATTGGCAGCAAGTTCTTTACCAGCTGAGCCACTATAAGTTGTGTGGTGAGACAGTACAAACTTCTAAATATAGGATAAATCTGTCTCTTATACACATCTAGATGTGTATAAGAGACAGTTGTATACCAGTAACTATGAGGGTTTTCAGTGAATTACATTATTTTGTTTCACAAAAATCATGTAATATAGATACTATATTATTAATACCTCCATTTTTGAAGATAAGGAAACAGAGGCCTGAGGTTACCCTGGAGCGGTTAACTAAGTTGCTCAAGATCACAGAACAAATTATCAATGAAACTGATATTCAAAACCAACAAGTTCAGTTTTGAAGTAAATGACATAAGGATAATTATATAATCAGTCTGTACAGGGCCAAGTTTGCTTGAGTTTATTCTCAAAATAGGTAAAAATATAAAAATTCGGGAATATGCAGAATCAATAATAGCTATAGACAAAAGAAAAGTTGTATTAGAAATAGAAATTCAGTCATAGAAAGGAAACAGTGGGTGCAGTGGTAGGCTTTCAAATCCTACAGTCTAGGTTTGAATTCAACTCTGCTGCTTACCAGAAGTGAGGCTGTGGGCAGATGACTGACCCTGGGGGAGTTCAGTGTCCTTGTCTGTGAAATGAAGGTAATAATATCTCCTTCAAAGGACTCTTACCAAGAACAAATGCAATAATGTATGCAAATCACTTCCCAGTGCTAGACACATAGTATGCACTTAATAAATGATGGCTATTATAGTATTATTATAGTCAAGTTTGAGTCATGACACCGGAGGAAACTTATGCCTAGTAAATTCAATTTTCTCCCTCAGTGAAGTTGCTCGTGTCCCTAACCTTCAGTAGTGTCTAATTTAGGAATGTATGCTCAATAATTAATCATATATTATATTTTATTGCATTAGCTAATGTTGCTTTCCGCTTTTAGCTGTTTCAAAACTTCTTGGGGAATTTGTCATTTTTTTTCATTAACTGAATGAAATTGTAAAATAAGAAATCTAGAGAATACTTTTTTTCTTACTATTTCTAAATTAAAGGGTACTTTTCCTTTCATGGCAGAACATTTATCTTTTATTATAAATTCCATCAAAATGTCTCTAACAATGTCAGTTTCTATGACTGGAGAACAAATATAGTTTAGGGTCAAATTTAGCAGAGTATGTAACTAAGAGCCTGGGAGAGTCACAGAACTTTTATCAATGCAGAGTCATTAGTACATGTAAAGGAAATAATTTGGTTCAAAATGAAGTTATTATTGACTTAGCTTTTAGTACTCATTTATATCTCACACTATTTGCAGCACTGTTAATTGTCAACATTGTTAGGCACAATCCTCAGAATGTTTTCAGGTTTCCAAGAATTTATCTCTCCCAGAGACGTCTTTCCAGGCACTAATGACAAATGACCCTGCTGCTGCTGCTGCTGCTGCTGCTACTAAGTCGCATCAGTGGTGTCCGACTCTGTGAGACCCTATGGCCAGCAGCCCACCAGGCTCCTCCATCCACAGGATTCTTCAGGCAAGAATACTAGTCGATTGCCATTTCTTTCTTGTGACTCAGACGGTAAAGTATCTGACCGCAATGCAGGAAACCAGGGTTCGATCCCTGGGCTGGGAAGATCCCCTGGAGAAGGAAATGGCAACCCACTCCAGTATTCATGCCTGGAAAATCCCATGGACAGAGGAGCTTGGTAGGTTACAGTTCATGGTGTCGCAAAGAGTTGGACACAACTGAGCGACTTCACTTTCTTTCTTTCTTTCTTTCTTTCTTTTCTCCAAGACCAAGGACCCTAGAAATGATCAATTCATAGACAAGTTTCATTCAATTAAAGTAGAAAATTTATACAATCATATTTAATGTTTTTTAAGTTATAACACAACACAGTTTTACTCATGAAAACTATATCATTGGATGGTCTGGTCAAAATTAAACCATATCCAGTAACTTTTCTGCATTAAACCAGATTCAGTTCCATTCACTTTAGTAGCTCAGTCATGTTCAGTCACTTCCAACTCTTCCCAACCCCATAAACTGCAGCACACCAGGCTCCCCTGTTCATTACCAACTTGCAGAGTTCACTCAAACTCATGTCTGTTGAGTTGGTGACACCATCCAACAATCTCATCCTCTGTCATCCCCTTCTCCTCCTGCCCTCAATTTTTCCCAGCATCAGGATCTTTTCCAATGAGTCATCTCTTCACATCAGGTGGCGAACACATTAGAGTTTCAGCTTCAACATCAGTCCCTCCAATGAACACCCAAGACTGATCTCCATTAGAATGGACTGGTTGGATCTCCTTGCAGTCCAAGGGACTCTCAAGAGTCTTCTCCAACATCACAGTTCAAAAGTATCAATTCCTCAACGCTCAGCTTTCTTTACAGCCCAACTCTGACATCCATACATGACTACTGGAAAAACCATAGCTTTGCCTAGACAGACCTTTGTTGGCAAAGTAATGTCCCTGCTTTTTAATATGCTGTCTAGGTTGGTCATAACTTTCCTTTCAAGGATCAAGTGTCTTTTAATTTCAAGGCTGCAGTCACCACCTGCAGTGATTTTGGAGCCCAGAAAAATAAAGTCAGCCGCTGTTCCACTACTTCCCCCTCTATTTGCCATGAAGTGATGGGACCGGATGCCATGATCTTTGCTTTCCAAATGTTGAGTTTTAACCCAACTTTTTCACTCTCCTCTTTCACTGTCATCAAGAGGCTTTTTAGTTCCTCTTCACTGTCTGCCATAAGGGTGGTGTCATCTGCATATCTGAGGTTATTGACATTTCTCCTGGCAATCTTGATTCCAGCTTGTGCATCATCTTCATCATTGCTCATATGGGTGTTCCCCTTCATATGCACATCCTGCTATCTCTTTCTAATATATTATATCGTGGGGTCACAAAGAATCGGACATGACTGAGCGACTGAACTGAACTGAAGGTGTTCTAAATATAACACAAGTTATATTAGATTAAGGCCCCATTCTTATGGCCTCATTTAATCTTTTTTCCTTCCTTTTTAATTTTTTTCAATTTTATTGAGATTATAATTGACATATTGCCCTCTATAAGTTTAAGGTGTACAGTATAATAATTTGACCTACATATATATGAAATGATTATCACATAAGCTTAGCAAATATCCATAATTCCATATAGATACAAAATTAAACAGAAAAAAAAATTGTTTTCCTTGTGATAAGTCAGGATCTACTAACAAAACCAAAAAGACTAAACTTGACAAGATCAGATTTGTGATTATCCCAGGCAGGGGTGAGGGAAGGGGAACTGGATGAAGTTAGTCAAAAGGTGCATGTTCACATTCAGTTGTGTCCAACTCTTTGTGNTCAGGATCTACTAACAAAACCAAAAAGACTAAACTTGACAAGATCAGATTTGTGATTATCCTAGGCAGGGGTGAGGGAAGGGGAACTGGATGAAGTTAGTCAAAAGGTGCATGTTCACATTCAGTTGTGTCCAACTCTTTGTGACCCCATGGACCGTGGTCCACCAGGCTCCTCTGTCTGTGGAATTTCTTGGACAAGAATACTGAGGTGGGTTGCTGTTTCCTTCCCTAGGGGATCTTCACAACCCAGGAAGTGAACCTGGGACTCTTGTATCTCTTGCATTGGCAGCAAGTTCTTTACCAGCTGAGCCACTATAAGTTGTGTGGTGAGACGGTACAAACTTCTAAATATAGGATAAATAAGTACTAGGAATATAAAGTACAGCATAATAATTATAGTCAACATGAGAGTATCATGTTAAATGAAAGCTATTGGCCTTATTAAATCTTAATTACCTGTTCAGTCAGTCAGTCAGTTGAATCGCTCAGTCGTGTCCAGCTCTTTGCGACACCATGAATCGCAGCACACCAGGCCTCCCTGTCCATCAACAACTCCTGGAGTTCACTCAGACTCACGTCCTCTAAGGCCCACTTGACTTCACATTCCAGGATGTCTGGCTCTAGGTGAGTGATCACACCATCATGATCACACCATTCATCTGGGTCATGAAGATCTTTTTTGTACAGTTCTTCTGTGTATTCTTGCCACCTCTTCTTATTATCTTCTGCTTTTGTTAGGTCCATGTCGTTTCTGTCCTTTATAGAGCCCATCTTTGCATGAAATATCCCCTTGGTATCTCTAATTTTCTTGCTGCGATCTCTAATCATTCCCATTCTATTGCTTTCCTCTATTTCTTTGCATTAACCACTGAGGAAGGCTTTCTTATCTCTTCTTGCTATTCTTTTGGAACTCTGCATTCAAATGGGTATATCTTTCCTTTCCTCCTTTGCCTTTTGCTTCTCTTCTTTTCATAACTATTTGTAAGGCCTCCTCAGACAACCATTTTGCCTTTTTGTATTTCTTTTTCTTGGGGATGATTTTGTGGACAATGTTAGGCATTTGAGATGCTGTCTTTTAAGCAGTGGAAATCCATGAAGATTTTATGGAGATGAGTGTTCAGATCATATGTGCTCATTTGGAAGGTCACCTTGGCTATGCTGTTGAAGATGCAGAAGAATCAAGGCAGAGGAGGGCAGCTCACTAGTCTCTGGCAGAAAAATACTGGCTTAGATCAAGGAAGAATGATGTGAGAAAGAAGGGAATGAGTTCAAGAAATATTCAAGACACTTTCAGTCTTGAAATACAAGAGGTTAGCATGAAGCTTGTTGAGTGTCAAAGGCCTATAATTAAATAATTATGATACTGAAAAATCACTGAGCTAAAATCACTAATTTGTCAACCCACAAATAGTTATTATAGTAATTGACTGTTAGGTAGAGCAAGACTATGGAAGCCCTCATTAACTCCAGCTAAAACAGGTGTGGAAAAGTCACATTGGTAACTGACCTCTTCAAATGTGTTTTAACTTAAATCTAGAATATGTATTCTGATTGGTACTTTTTTCTAAATATGAAATACGGTTATGTCTGAAAACATTGTTTTCCAACTTATATATAAGTGAATTACCATCACTGTTCTGTAAATTGAATATGTATTCTCTAGCTATGAGAAACAGGATGACAGTTCAACAAACAGTGCATCAACACTGCCTGTATGCCAGCCGCTGCGATATGCAGTAGCAATGCAAAGATCAAAAGACACGTCTCTACTAAGGAATGCAGCAGAGGCGCCTTCATCCTGGCGCTTGTAATGGTTTATTATCCTAAACTCACTTTCGGGAACAGCTAACTCTGCTGGCTAACTATTTCCAGGATGACATTTTGATAGCAGTTGTGCTAACAATCAAAGTCACATTTGTTGAATATTCCCCAAAACTTATGTGAACAAAATAAAACATAAGTACTCAGAACAATTACTGCGAGTTCCTTGAGAATAGGTGCTGTGTCCATGTTATTCAATACGGCATTTTTAAAATTTAGCTTATTGTCTGGGACATGGTGCTTATGTGTTAAATTCATGAATGGCAGAAAAATGAATATCTGAATTCTTCTCTATGAGACAATAATTTGTAACTCCTAATTCTGAAAGGGGTCGTTAGGGTACCTAAATACTCAAAATCTTATCTTTAACAAACTTAATTGGTAAGAGTTGCCCTTTACCTTTCTTCCATAGAAAATTTCCTTCTGTGTTCTTTTCGGGCCAAAACTCTGGGTTCTTAAGTGGGAGTTAATTGAAATTATCAGCAAATACAAAAAACAAAAGCAGAAGGGGAAAACATCCTGTTCATTGGTTTTGCTAAGGCCTATTTCTGTGTAGGAATTAACTTTCTATCTGGGTAAGACTTTAAGTCAGGCCTAAGCTTTCATGAAACTATCCCTCTCCTAGGTCTGGTATTTAAGTCAATTCATTGGGAAAAGTACGTAGCTACTCTGACTGCTGGAAAACAAAAATGAATAAAATGTGTCTTGAACTCAAATATGTCACAGTTTGTTTGGGGAAGACTGAAAAGTAAACAAGCAGTTATAATGCACTGGGCTAAAGGTTTTGATAGAATAAAAGAAAGAATGGCATCAGAGCCCTGGAAAGGTGTGTATTAGTCAACTCAAACCACCGCGAACAAAATACTGTAGACTGGATGGATTAAACCACAAAACCTAATTTTGTCACAGCTCTAGAGGCTGGAAAAATCCAAGATCCAGGTTCTGGCAGAGTTCAGATTCTCTTCCTGACTTGCAGACTACTGACTTCTCTGTGTGTCCTCACATGATAGAGAGAGAGACTGCAGGTCTTTCTTCCTCTTCTTATAAACACTACAGTCTGTTGGGTTAGAGCTTCACCCTATGACCTCAGTCCCTCCTTATAAACCCTATCCTCCTCCTTATAAACCTAGTGGGAGACAGGGTTTCAACAAAAGAATTTTAGAGGAACACAGTTCAGACCATAACAAAGCACCTAAGGCAGAAGGAGATTATAGACACCATGGAGAAAAGAGGTCAGCTCCTTTCTGACCGCTTTGGGACCAGCTCCACATAGAAATAAAGCCCCTTGGGGCTTTCCAAAGCATTTCCCTGCTCTAAATCCACACTCTGTTCTGCAAGTGTAAGTATTTGTTTATGTCTAACACCACCTAGAATGTGTTTGGATATTAAAAAAAAAAAAAAAGCAAAAAGGTTAACTGAAAACTGAACAAACCCACATTTTGAAATATAAACTATATGTAGTTTACTAAACAACTTTCTAAATATACATTAGTCCTACACATTAGTCGGGGAAATGGCTAGAACCTTTCAGATAGAGGGGACAGTGCAAGCACATGTGGGAGCAAGAAATTAAATGATGAGCATCAGTGTCATCTGAAATGTGAATCAGAGAATGAGGCCATTGTTGGGGCCCAGAGGTCTCAATTCAAGAGTCACCAGCTTGTCAGAACGAATGCGCTCATCAAGGTAGTGCATACAGGTAAAGGAAATATCAAGGGATTAAGTCCTGGGTGGCACATGGCAGGGCGAGTTTGATTAAAGGAAGAGGAAGGTCCAGCAGAGGAGAGTGAGGAGGAGTGACCAGTAAGGTAGCCGGGAAGAAAACCCCTGTGTGTGTCCTAGACACCAAGTGACTCCTGCTTTGAGAAGAAGGGAGTGATCAAGGGTATTGAATACTGCTGATAGATCTAGTAAGATGAGTTGAAGACTGACATTAGATTAGCAAAATGGAGGTCTTCATTAGCATCTAGGACCAAATGGTTTGCCTGCATTCATGGAGTAAAGGCCTGGCTGAAGTGGGCTCAACAAAGAATGAGATAAGCATTGGCCAAAGCAGACATAGACAAGCCTTCTGGGAACTTAGCTCTGAAGGGAAAATGAGGAGGGGCATATTGTTTGGGGTCAGCTCCAGATAAAAATAAACCCCACTGGGGGTTCCCAGAGCAGTACCCTGCTGTAAAATGCACACTCTGTTCTGTGAGTGTTAAGTTTGTGTGTATATCTAACACCACCTAGAATGTGTTTGGATATTAAAAAAAAAAAAAAGCAAAAAGGTTAACTGAAAACAACCAAACAAACCCACATTTTACTAAGCAGCTTTCTAAATATACATATTTGCCTGATAGAAAATTACATTTTTGGTTTTGGTTTTGATTTCCAGTTCCTCCTCTATATAAAAATAAGTAAACTCCTTAGCTGTATATCTGGCTCTATTAAAATCTAATTTTTTAATATTTGGAGGCTTCAGTCCATCTCTTTCAATTATTTTCCCCCTTTCGAATTAAAATGTTCATTTTTTACAGTAATTGCCACTTTTTTTCTGTTTTTGTTTTTAATTGACTCTGGATAATTCCTAGCACTTTGGGTATTAGGCAGATGTCAAACTAAATACTGCATCTTCATCAAGCTTATAACCTATTATTTTTGTTTTCCATTTATATGTGCATGTGTGCTGAGTCACTTCAGTTGTGTCCTATTCTTTGTGACCCTATGGACTGTAGCCAGTGAGGCTCTTCTGTCCATGGGAATCTCCAAGAAAGAATACTGGAGTGGGTTGCCATGCTTTCCTCCAAGGGATCTTCCTGACCCAGGGGTCAAAGCCATGTCTCTTACATCTCCTGCATTGGCAGGCAGGCTCTTTACCACTAGCACCACCTGGGAAGCACTTCCATTCATATGCTCTCTGATAAATCATGAGTTTCCCTCGGTATGGTCTGCATGTAATTCTTGTGACTTTATGACTTTTTATTTTCAAGTGTGGCAGAGACATCTGAAGGTGACCCCCAATGATCTACAGTGGTGTGTGGTTCTTTCCCCTCAGGTGCCAGAGAAACTTGTGACTTGCTTCTATTCAATAGAGTATGACAAAAGTGATAGGCTGTCATGCCTGTGATTGTTGCTGTCTGACTTGAAAGACTCTCCTGATGCCCTTGAATAAGCCAGTAGCCATGATGTGAACTGGCTGTGGAGAGGTCCACAGGGCAAGGAACTGTGGGTGGCTCCTAGCATCTGAGAGTGGCTCCAGCCATAGCCGGAAAGAAGCCAGGGCCCTCAGCCACACAGTCACAAGGAAATGAATTTTGTCAATGACCAAACTGAGCTTGGAAGTGGATCTTCCTTGATCAGACATGCTTGTGAGACCCTGATATGAGGAACCAATTAAAACATGTCCAGACTTTCCTGCAGAAACTGTGAGATAAAAGATGGGTGATGGAAGATGGCAGAGTAATAGGATGCGGAAACCACTTTATCCCTGACAAATTCATCAAAAGAACATTCCAGCAGAGGACATCAGGCACCCAGAAGAGCAGCTCATTGTCTTCAAAAAAAGGTATGAAAAAATATAAAAGACAAAAAGAAAAAATAGAGACAAAAGAGGTAGGGAGGGCGCTCCATCCTGGGAAGGGAGTCTTAAAAGGAGAGAAGTTTCCAAACACCAGGAAACATTCTCACTGCTGAATCTGCGGTGAGCCTCGGAAGCCGAGAGGGCAACACAACAGGGAGGAAATAAATAAATAGTTAAACCCCACAGATTATGAGCCCAGTGGTAACTCCCCCAGCAGAGAAGCAGCGCAGATGCCTGCATCCACCACTAGCAAGCAGGGGCTGGGCAGGGAGGCACAGGCTGCATTGCTTTTTAAGGATTGGGCCCGAATGCCCTGAGTGTAACCAGAGCAAACTAACTTGGGCTAGCAAACCAGACTGTGGGATAGCTACCACGCGAAAAGCTCTAACAAAAGACTCCTCCAGGAACGCACACAGAACAAAAGATGGAACAGCATTAGCTGCTGCAGACCATCCCCCTCCGGTGACAGGCAGCCAGAGCCAGAAGGCCCGGAAGGGGGCAGTAGCAGCCCCAGAGAGACATTACCTACCAAACTGCAAACAGGCTTCTTTGCTAACTAAGACTTTTTGGGGTTCTGGACAGTCATCATCCACCTGAGAAGGTGCACCAGTTGTACACCCAGAAAACTGAGCAGCAGGAATCACAGCGACTGTGGTCTCCAAACACCTGAGCTACTCTGACCTGGGAAGGGCACACAACGCAGGCCCAACCAAGTCTGCGCCTCTGAGGACTACCTGAGTGCCTGAGCCTGAGCAGCTTAGACCTGGGAGGTGCATGCAGCCCAGGGCCTGGGATAGCTACCACGCGAAAAGCTCTAACAAAAGACTCCTCCAGGAACGCACACAGAACAAAAGATGGAACAGCATTAGCTGCTGCAGACCATCCCCCTCCGGTGACAGGCAGCCAGAGCCAGAAGGCCCGGAAGGGGGCAGTAGCAGCCCCAGAGAGACATTACCTACCAAACTGCAAACAGGCTTCTTTGCTAACTAAGACTTTTTGGGGTTCTGGACAGTCATCATCCACCTGAGAAGGTGCACCAGTTGTACACCCAGAAAACTGAGCAGCAGGAATCACAGCGACTGTGGTCTCCAAACACCTGAGCTACTCTGACCTGGGAAGGGCACACAACGCAGGCCCAACCAAGTCTGCGCCTCTGAGAACTACCTGAGTGCCTGAGCCTGAGCAGCTTAGACCTGGGAGGTGCATGCAGCCCAGGGCCAGCCTCAGACGGTTCCCGGTGGAGCAACCTAGAGCCTGAGCTGTGTGCGCCATGAGCGGGGGCAGGCCCAGCACACGTCAGTGTTATTTGTTTGCAGCGTCCCTCCCTCCCCACAGCACAACTGAACAAGTGAGCCTAAAAAAAGGTGTCTACCACCGCCCCCCTTGTGTCAGGGCAGATATCAGACACTGAAGAGACCAGCAAACAGAAGAAGCTAAAACAGAGGGAACCACCTTGGAAGTGACAGGTACAATAGATTAGAACACTACCGTTAGTACTGACTACATAGGAAGGGGCCTATAGATCTTGAGAAATATAAGCCGGACCAAGGAACTATCCAAAAATGAACTGACCTCACACTGCCCACAACAACACCAGAGAAAGTCCCAGATATATCTTTACTATTTTTACTATCATTCTTTTTTTGTTTGTTTTTTCTTCTTTTCTTTTTCTTTTTTTTTTTTTAACATTTTTAAATTGTTAGGTCCTCTATTTCTCCTTTAATTTTCATTTTTATAACCTACTATTACTTAAAAAAAAGATCCTATTTTTAAAGCAAACGTCATATATATATATTTTTAAATAATTCTTGTGACTTTTTCTTCTTCTTTTCTTTAATATTGTATTTTTGAAAATCCAACCTCTACTTTAGATTTTTAATCTTTGCTTTTTGGTATTTGTTATCAATTTTGTACCTTCAAAAAACCAATGTTCACTACCCATTTTTACTTGAGAGCGAGATTACTGGCTTGACTGCTCTCTCCTCCTTTGGACTCTCCTTTTTCTTCACCAGGTCGCCTCTGTCTCCTCCCTCCCCCCTCTCTTCTCTACCCAACTCTGTGAATCTTTGTGTGTTCCAGAC
>SJYX01021874.1:82912-112597 GCA_006410675.1 Oreotragus oreotragus
GTCCCATCACTTCATGGGAAATATGTGGGGAAACAGTGGAAACAGTGGCAGACTTTATTATTTTGGGCTCCAAAATCACTGTGGATGGTGACTGCAGCCATGAAATTAAAAGACACTTACTCCTTGGAAGAAAAGTTATGACCAACCTAGATAGCATATTCAAAAGCAGAGACATTACTTTGCCAACAAAGGTCCATCTAGTCAAGGCTATAGTTTTTCCTGTAGTCATGTGTGGATGTGAGAGTTGGACTGTGAAGAAGGCTGAGCACCGAAGAATTGATGCTTTTGAACTGTGGTGTTGGAGAAGACTCTTGAGAGTCCCTTGGACTGCAAGGAGATCCAACCAGTCCATTCTGAAGGAGATCAACCCTGAGATTTCTTTGGAAGGAATGATGCTAAAGCTGAAACTCCAGTACTTTGGCCACCTCATGTGAAGAGTTAACTCATTGGAAAAGACTCTGATGCTGGGAGGGATTGAGGGCAGGAGGAGAAGGGGATGACCAAGGACGAGATGGCTGGATGGCATCACGGACTTGATGGACATGAGTCTGAGTGAACTCTGAGAGATGGTAATGAACAGGGAGGCCTGGTGTGCTGCGATTCATGGGATCACATAGAGTTGAACACGACTGAGCGACTGAACTGAAATGAGACACCAAACCCCTTTTGGTAGCTCTAGCTATGTGGGATGCCAATGTTAGTTAACTCATTTGTGCAATGATTTAATGAAACTGAGCATATATACTCACTCCCAATAACCTTATGAGAACCAAAAAGCCCTAGAAAATAATGATATTACTCATGTGTTCAGTTAGTCAAAAAACATTCGTTGAACAATTTCCTGTACAAGTCTCTAGCCTATGGAAACAGAAGTAATTAAGATGAAGTACTTGTCTTCAAGATATCTTCACTAAAAGAAGTGTAAGTGGGATAAACAGAGCCTTAAATAATTAAATGTATAGGGCTTGTACAAAGTCCTAACAGAATGTAAAGAATGGAGCTTCTGACTTACCAGGGGAACATACGAAGAATTCCCAGAGACATCTCATCTGAAAATATGGCACACCGTGAAGATCACAGTTTTCTGGACTTTCAGCGAGCTTTTTACTAACAACTACTCCCAGACCTCTACACAAGACTCTTCCTGTCTTTACAGAAAAAAAAAAAAAATTCAAAAGAACCTGATCTGGTACTGCCTGAGTCTAGTCACTTCACTGGACCAGCCATAAGGAGATACCCCACATCCAAGGTCAGAGACACCCCAATAAGATGGTAGGCACTGGAGCAGCTGTGAGGAGATACATGGGGTATCTCCTTATGGCCAGTCCAGTGAAGTGCAGCCACCGCTTGTGACCTTGAATGTACGGTATCTCCTCTCGGCCGCTCACTGCTCCAGCACCATGCAGCCACTGCTCGCCTGTGTCTGAGCGTCTTCTGCGCAGGAATGGGTCAGCAGTGGACTGCCACAGGGACAGGGGCTCTGGGTGCCACAGACATGGGTATGGCATAAGCCCACTGCAGAGATCGCCATTAACCCCACCATAGAGCTGCCAGAACTTACACAGGACTGGGAAATAGACTCTTGGAGGGCACACACAGAACCTTGTGCACCAGGACCCAGGAGAAAGAAGCAGTGACCCCACAAGAGACTGACCCAGATTTGCCTGTGGGTGTCCAGGAGTCTCCAGCAGAGGCAAGGGTCAGTGGTGGCCTGCTGCAGGGTTGGGGACACTGAGTGTAGCAGTGCATGCATGGGATCTTTTGAAGGAAGTCACCATTATCTTCATTTCTTCCACCATAGTTTGGCCCCAGGTAAATAACACAGAGGGAATACAGCTCCACCCATCAACAGAAAATTGGATGAAAGATTTACCAAGCATGGTCTCACCCATCAGAACAAGACCCAGTTTCCCCCTCAGTCAGTCTCTCCCATCAGGAAGCTTCCATAAGCTTCTTATCCTACTACATCACAGGGCAGACAGACTGAAAACCAAAATCACAGAAAACTAACCAATCTAATCACAATCACAGCCTTGTCTAACTCAGTGAAACTATGAGCCATGCTGTGTAGGGCCACCCAAGATGGACGGGTCATGGTGGAGAGTTCTGACAAAATGTGGTCCACTGGAGAAGGGAATGGCAAAGCACTTCAGTATTCTTGTCTTGAGAACTCCATGAACAGTATGAAAAGGCAAAAAGATAGGACACTGAAAGATGAACTCCCCAGGTTGGTAGATGCCCAAAATGCTACTCGAAAAATAACTCCAGAAAGAATGAAGAGATGCAGTCAAAGCAAAAGCAACACCCAGTTGTGGATATGACTGGTGATGAAAGCAAAGTCTGATGCTGTAAGAAGTATATTGCATGGGAACCTGGAATGTTAGGTCTATGAATCAAGGCAAATTGGAAGTGGTCGAATAGGAGATGGCAAGAGTGACAATCAACATTCTAAGAATCAGCGAACTAAAATGGACTGGAATGGGTGAATTTAACTCAGATGACCATTATATCTATCACCATGGGCAAGAACCCCTTAGAAGAAATGGAATAGCCATCATAGTCAACAAAAGAGTCTGAAATGCAGTACTTGGATGCGATGTCAAAACAAAGGAATGATCTCTGTTTCTAAGGCAAACCTTTCAATATCACGGTAATCCAAGTTTTGTGCCCCGACCAGTAATGCTGAAGAAGTTGAACGGTTCTATGAAGACCTACAAGATCTTCTAGAATTAACACCCAAAAAAGATGTCCTTTTCATTCTAGGGGACTGGAATGCAAAAGTAGCAAGTCAAAAAACACCTGGAAGAAAGCAAAAGAGACACAGATGTGTAGAGCGGACTTTTGGACTCTGAGGGAGAAGGAGAGGGAAAGGGTGGGATGATTTGGGAGAATAGCATTGAAATATGTATACTATCATGTCAGAAATGAATCGCCAGTCTATGTTCGATGCAGGATGCAGGATGCTTGGGGCTGGTGTATGGGGATGATCTGGAGGGATGATGTGGGTGGGAGGTGGGAAGGCAGTTCATGTTTGGGAGTTCGTGTACACCCGTGGCAGATTCATGTCAATGTATGCAAAAAACAATAGAGTACTGTGAAGTAAAATAAAGTAAAATGGAAGCTCAAACACACACACACACACACACACCTGGAGTAACAGGCAAATTTGGCCTTAGAGTACAGAATGAAGCAGGGCAAAGCAAACAGAGTTTTGCCAAGAGAACTCACTGGTCACAGCAAACACCCTCTTCCAACAACACGAAAGAACACTCTACACAGGGACATCACCAGATGGTCACACCAAAATCAGATTGATTATATGCTTTGCAGCCAAAGATGGAGAAGCTCTATACAGTCAGCAAAAATAAGACCAGGAGCTGACAGTGGCTCAGATCATGAACTCCTTATTGCAAATTCAGACTTAAATTGAAGAAAGTAGGGAAAACCACTAGACCATTCAGGTATGGCCTAAATCAAAACCCTTATGATTGAGAAAGTGAGTGGAAGTGAGAAATAGGTTTAAAGGACTAGATCTGATAGACAGAGTGCCTGATGAACTATGAACAGAGGTTCGTGACAATGTACAGGAGACAGAGGACACCACCATAATAGCAGAAAGTGAAGAACTAAAGAGCCTCTTGATGGAAGTGAAAGAGGAGAGTGAAAAAGTTGGCTTAAAGCTTAACATTCAGAAAACAAAGATCATGGCATCTGATCCCATCACTTAATGGAAAATAGATGGGGAAACAGTGACTTTATTTTTTGGGGCTCCAGAATCACTGCAGATGGTGACTGTAGCCCTGAAATTAAAAGATGCTTGCTCCTTGGAAGAAAAGCTGTGACCAACCTAGACAGCATATTAAAAAGCAGAGACATTACTTTGCCAACAAAGGTCCATCTAGTCAAAGCTATGGTTTTTCCAGTAGTCAGGTATGGATGTGAGAGTTGAACTATAATCATGTCCGACTCTTTGCAACCCCGTGGACTGTAGTCTACCAGGCTCCTCCATCCATGGGATTCTCCAGGCAAGAATACTGGAGTTGCCATTTCCTTCTCCAGGGGATCTTCCCAACCCAGGGATCGAACCCAGGTCTCCCACATTGGAGGCAGACGCTTTAACCTCTGAGCCACCAGGGAAGCCCAAAGAAAGCTGAGCACTGACGAACTGATGCTTTTGAACTGTGGTATTGGAGACGACTCTTGAGAGTCCCTTGGGCTGCAAGGAGATCCAACCAGTCCATCCTAAAGGAAATCAGTCCTGAATATTCATTTGAAGGACTGATGTTGAAACTGAAACTCCAGTACTTTGGCCACCTCATGCAAAGAGCTGACTCATTTGAAAAGACCCTGCTGCTGGGAAAGATTGAGGCCAGGAGGAGAAGGGGATGACAAAGGATGAGATCATTGGATGGCATCACTAACTCAATGGACATGAGTTTGAGTAAGCTCCAGAAGTTGATAATGGACAAGGAGGCCTGGTGTGTTGCAGTCCATGGGGTCACAAATAGTTGGACACGACTGAGCAACTGAGCTGAACTGAATTGAGTCTAGTCAGTCATCTGCTAAACATGTTGGGCATACACACTGGTTCATGGCATATACACTGGGTCTAGATTGTTTTAATTTTGGTTGTATGGGAAGCCAGGAGTTTCTTCTTCAGAGGGGAGTTGCTTGCACATATACCCAGGGGTGAATGCCTATGCTTTGAAACTCCTGGTCATATGTGCATTCCAGGTGAGGATGTGAAAACTGTGAAAAGTTTACCACCTTTTCATTACTATTTAATTTTTTTATTATGTCCTATATCTAGAACCACTGAATAAATCAAATCTGTGATCAGAGTTAGAAGTCACCACTCTTGAACCTCCAACATATGCCTTAATATCAAATCCATTGAGTCCTAGAGCAATGAGGCAAGGTTATCTCACCTCTCCCATTCCTTACTCTGACTTTATATGTAAAGATTGTGCTCGTAAAATGTTCCAATTATTTATTTAGCTAAAGTATATTTAGTGTCACTGTTCCCTAAGTATGGAGTAGATGCTGGGGATGTAAAAATAACCAACACCAAGATTCCCTACTTCTTGGAATTCATAGTTTATGAGGCAGACTTTGAGCAAATAATTATAAATATAATGAATGCTCTGAAAGGGAGGTACAGAACACTGTGGAAGTGTCAAAAGGGCATTTTAAAAGGTAGCTTCCTGTGAAGAACCAATGTGGGAAACTGAGATTTCACATTAAAATCAATAGGGATAAAAACGTGTGCTTAATTTTTTAGAGGTCGTGTCACAAACAGCCATGCTTCTTAAACCAGAATACCCAGGAGGCATATAGAAAGCCACAGGATAAACACAATGCATATCCGGGGCTTGAGTTTCACTTAAAGACTTGGGAAAACAAACATATTTTGTATTGAAACAAATATAGATATATTATGGAGTAGACTGTATGCATGTTAAAGATAAAAGATGAAACTTCAAAGAAATTTCACACTTGCTGTGATTCCCTTTGAACTATACCCGCAGACTCCCTAGGGGTGTGTATTCATTCTCTTCTGCCTTCAGGGATACTTTATTTTTAAAAAGATGTTTAGCAAGCAGTCGAAAGAGTACAGAGTCAAACATATTTGAATTTGGGGCCTGGTGCCATTGAGAAGAGCTGGGTAGTCTTCATTAAGCTAGGCAACCTCTGTGGCTCAGTTCCCTTGGAGATAACACAGAAATAATGTGTACCTCAACATTTCTGGTAAAGATAAAATCAAGCAGCAAATGGGAAAATTTCAGGTACTGTTTGCTACAAAATAGGTACTCAGTAAATGTTAGCTACTTCTTCCCAGTATCAGTGAAATAAATAGTTCCCTAACATTCTCATTGCTTAAACTCAGCACAGCTAGAATCACAGAAGGAACAACCAAAGAAAGCAGGTTTTAGAAAGCCCCGTGTTATGTTCCCATCTGTTTATCCATTAGCATAATAGCTACTGTAATAACAACTAACAAATGTGAGTGTATGTGTGGTGAATCTGAAATGCTTATAAACTGTAATTTAAGGAAACAAAACAAACAAACCTACCCATTTTCCATATGTTGGTATATTTTTACTCTCTTGCTATTTTTAACCATTTTTGTATTGATTATGAAAAATTTTTTTAAAAATGAAAAGACTCCATTCACTCCTTTTCCAAATGGAGTATAGGATGAAATAGGATCAGAGTTCCTGGTGAATTGTAAATCAGGATACAATTAAGTGTGATTATAATTATGACTATAAGGATATGGTAGTAAAGGACTCATTGGTTCTCAATATTCACTTTTTCTTAAACTCACTTTTAACTGATCTTGCTCTCTCCTTCAATGCCCTATGTGCATGCATGCTAAGTTGCTTCAGTCATGTCCAACTCTTTGTGATTCTATGAACTGTAGCCAGCCAGGCTCCTCTGACCATGTGATTCTCTAGGCAAGAGTACTGGAGTGGATTGCCATGCCCTTTTCCGGGGAATCTTCCAAACCCAGGGATTGAACCCGGGGTTCTTTACCATTAGCCCCACCTGGGAAGCCCACCTTCAGTGACCTAAGTCCTAATAATGAGACAAACTGAAAAGTTTAGGGAAATTAACTGTGGATAAGAGAGGAAAGTCTGATGATAGCTTGCTATTTTTCAAATAAGAAGATAGATATAAGATTTATTTTTTCCAAAATATTTCATATCTCAAATGGAATTGAATGTCTTAATAATGAAGCAGAATAATTAGTTTCCACTTATTTCATGTAATGAGACAAAGGGAAGAGAAAATACATCAGGGTTGTGTTGTTTCTCAAATCTCTATTTGTTACTTAAAATATATTATTGTATAATTAAAATCTATGATGTGAACTTCAGTAATCAAATAAAGGTCTGCTTATCAGGATTTGTGGTGAAGCGAATAAGAGAAGGTTCATTGGGAACATGGTGGGTCTGGGCCATTGCCAATGTTGAAGGTTAAGTTTAGTTCACTAAGTATTAATCACACGGGGCTCATCACCTGCATCAGAGAAGGTCCAAAGAAGTGATTTCCCAGTGTAGATGAACACGAGTGTTTGCCAAGCTCTAAATGATACAAAGTGAGGCTTCAGTTCTTCATAGTCCTTGGGATTGATTGTCTAAAGAATCAAGAATTTTAGTTGCCTCAAGGCAAGACAGTAAATAACTGTCTTTGCATTTTTATAAGTGGGCAGATGTCTGATCTTTCCTTAAGGTCTTTGATAGTGGCAACTCCATGTTACTGTTTGCTTGTGGTATTGAACTACTCTAACAGCTATATATGGGACAGAAATCATTGTCCACTTAACCAAATGACCAATTATAGCAAATACATTAACTTCTGACCCCAGCTTAACTAGTGTAAACAAAAACTATTGCCCATTTTTCCCTCATTACAGTTGAAGTGGCCAGCCTTCTCTGCTGAAGGTTTTCTTCTGTGGCGGCCTCATAGGAAGGTGTCATCTTCATCTTACCATAAGCCACACCAACTTCAGTATTTGCAGTGGATCCTGTGTTCTTGCAGCAAAGATCTGGCTCCTCCCCAATCTGGAAAGCTTCCCACCAAGGCCTCAGACCCATGGAGAAAGGCAGAGCTTTCTTTGTTGACAGTGAGATTCCATAACTGTTTTCTCCATCCATTCTTTTTCATGGATATGTAAAGAGCCAAGTTCTTTTACAGGACTTTTTCGCTTTCTGGAAGCTCTTAAATTCACTTGGCAACTTCAGAAATCTCAAATGAAGACTGGAAGTTACACTGTGTTGCTGTGTGTGGTACTTAGTCAATCTGTCTTGTCCGGCTGTATGACCACCAGGCTCCTATGTCCATGGGATTCTCCAGGCAAAAATACTGGAGTGGGTTGCCATGCCCCCTCCAGGGGATTTTCCCAAACCTTGGATTAAACCCAGGTCTTGTGCATTGTAAGAGGATTCTTTAAGCTACCAAGGAAGTTACATATCTTTAATAATGCTGAGACTCTTGGTTAAGACACCTTTCTTTTCTGAATAAAAATACTGAAGAGATCTTTTCATTATTCTGTACCTGTAAGTATTTCTTAAAGTGAAATTTATCTCCACAGATAAAAGATAAGCATGCTCTAATTCTGAGACTTTGGAAGACTTAGTTTAAAAATCAGTTAGGGTTCTTTAATTGTAAACAACAGAAACTGACTTTAGGTAGCATAAGCTAAAAAGAACATCAGGAATCTAACAAAAACAAAACTAAAGAGCAAACCATTAGAAATAATGGCAGACAGGCAGCTCATTGAGTTAGAAAGTAGCTGGATATGTCATCTTGCCGATAGAAATCAGGGTCTGTTAGGAAGCAAGAATGAATGATTGGTTATCATACATATTCTGCTTTTTCAGAGAGTACAATATTCTTGACAAATTGTGTTATAGATTTTTTCCATCCTCAATCATTCCACAGAATTGGTGCTGAATAGTTATTGATATTAATAATGATCAAGATTTCTTAAGAATAAAACTTTAAGCGCAGTTTTTCACCAGAATTGGGATTTGGGATGTCTGTGGTATGTCATATAACCTCTCCTTCATGAAGTCTCTACTTTCTTTATGAGAGTGATACTACCAAGTAACAATTATTATGAAGAGAATCAAGAACTCTTGCTTTCTCACGACCATAGGAATAAGTCCAATTAAAGCCAAGATTTTCATCACAGATATTTATAAGAATAGTGAATTAAATGAACACCTATCTGTGATTTTAACTTGGTGTGTGTGCTCAGTTGCTCAGTTTTATCTGAATCTTTGTGACCCTATGGACTGTAGACCACCAGGCTCCTCTGACCATGGAATTTTCCAGACAAGAATACGATAGTGGGTTTCCATTTTTTACTCCAAGGGACCTTCCCAACCCAGGGATCAAACCTACTTCTTCTGTATCTGCTGCATTGGCAGGCAGATTCTTTACCCCTGAACCACCTGGGAAGTCCTGATTTTAACTCAGAGACTTGGTAGAAAGTTTCACCAAAACTTCTGAAGTGAATAACTGGTAACATGCATAAATCCAGAAGCTGTAGCAGCATCCTTTCTCTAGGCAACATAGTTCTCTATTCTTGTAGTAACAACCCACCTTCTTCCCTGAGTGCCCATGATCTCCAGGCTCTGAAATTCTCCAGAAGTGATTGGCACCTGCCTACATTTTCAATTACACTTGCTTTGTGTCCCAGATGAAGGCTTCTCCTTTTCACTTACATTTTCTTCTCGTTTATTTTCTTCTTTAGGAGAGGGCTCTACAGAACAGCACAACTGAAATTACGTCCAGTTAGTTTACAGTTCTCATGTTGTTCTTATTCTGCATTGGCAGTAATAAATCTTTGAGTCTTTGTCCTCATGCAGTTTGATCTCAAAGGCATGTAGAACAGTAACTTTGTTTTAAGGTGAGTTAGGACCGTATTGATTGATTTAGTTTAATTTGAACATCAATCCAACTGTCACCTTGCTGTGAAGAAACTTTTGAGAGGTATGATCCAAGAAATTGTGTCAAGAGTCAAGGATTTAACCAGATTTTACTTTAGAGAGAGAATTTTACAGCCCTGAAATTTCAGTGATGAGCCACTCATCTTACAAGGTGATTGTGCAGATTACCTGATATGATCTATTCACTTATTCAACACATTATTATTCAGGTGCCTAGTGCATGCATGCTCAGTTTTATATGACTCTTTGCAATGCTATGGACTGTTGTATTCCCCAGGATCCTCTGCTCATGGGATTCTCCATGCAAGAATACTGGAGTGGGTTGTCATTTCCTCCTCCAGGGGATTTTCCCAACCCAGGGATCCAACTCATTTCTCCTGTGTTTTCTGCATTGGCAGGCGGGGTCTTTAGCCCTGACTCACCTAGGAAGCCCCATTCAAGCTCCTCAGTTCAGTTCAGTTCAGTTCATTCACTCAGTCATGTCCAGCTCTTTGCGACCCCATGAATAGCAGCACTCCAGGCCTCCCTGTCCATCAGCAATTCCCGGAGTTCACTCAGACTCACATCCACCGAGTCAGTGATGCCATCCAGCCATCTCATCTTCTGTCGTCCCCTTCTCCTCCTGCCCCTAATCCCTCCCAGCATCAGTCTTTTCCAATGAGTCAACTCTTCGCATGAGGTGGCCAAAGTACTGGAGTTTCAGCTTCAGCATCATTCCCTCCAAAGAAATCCCAGGGCTGATCTCCTTCAGAATGGACTGGTTGGATCTCCTTGCAGTCTAAGGGACTCTCAAGAGTCTTCTCCAACACCACAGTTCAAAAGCATCAATTCTTTGGTGCTCAGCCTTCTTCACAGTCCAACTCTCACATCCATACATGACCACTGGGAAAACCATAGCCTTGACTAGATGGACCTTTGTTGGCAAAGTAATGTCTCTGCTTTTCAATATGCTCTCTAGGTTGATCATAACTTTAATTACAAGGAGTAAGTGTCTTTTAATTTCATGGCTGCAGTCACCATCTGCAGTGATTTTGGAGCCCAAAATAATAAAGTCTGACACTGTTTCCCCATCTATTTCCCATGAAGTGATGGGACCAGATGCCATGATCTACGTTTTCTGAATGTTGAGCTTTAAGCCAACTTTTTCACCCTCCTCTTTCACTTTCATCAAGTGGTTTTTTAGTTCTGATCTCCTTGCAGTCCAAGGGACTTTCAAGAGTTTTCTCCAACACCACAGTTCAAAAGCATCAATTCTTTGGACTTCGGATAGGAGTTTGTAAAACAGTGGCACTGGTTTTTCTCAAACTAAAGTAATTTGAAGGCTATACATTCTCACTTTAAAGTTATCCTGAAGGTGTGGGATTTAGGTCATTGTATTTTATTGTTGGTGTTCAGTTCAGTCATTCCACGGTGTCTTATTCTTTGCGACCCCATGAACTATAGCACACCAGGCTTCCCTGTCCATCAACAAGTCCCAGAGCTTGCTAAAACTCATGTTCAACCATCTTATCCTCTGCAGTCTCCTTCTCCTCCCACCTTCAATCTTTCCCAGCATCAGGGTCTTTTCTAAGGAGTCAGTTCTTCCCTTCAGGTGGCCAAAGTATTGGAACTTCAGCTACAGCATTACTCCTTCCAATGAATTTTCAGGACTGATTTCCTTTAGGATGGACTGGTTTGATCTCCTTTCAGTCCAAGGGACTCTCATGAGTCTTCTCCAAAACTACAGTTCAAAAGCAACAATCTTTTNAGTATTGGAACTTCAGCTACAGCATTACTCCTTCCAATGAATTTTCAGGACTGATTTCCTTTAGGATGGACTGGTTTGATCTCCTTTCAGTCCAAGGGACTCTCATGAGTCTTCTCCAAAACTACAGTTCAAAAGCAACAATCTTTTTAGCACTCAGCCTTCTTTATGATCCAACTCTCACATTCACATATGACTACTGAAAAAACCATAGCTTTGATTCGATGGACCTTTGTGAGCAAAATAATCTCTCTGCTTTTTAATATGCTGTTTACATTTGTCACACATAGCTTTTCTTCCAAGGAGCAAGCATCTTTTAATTTCATGGCTGCAGTCATCATCTGCAGTGATTTTGGAGCCCAAGAAAATAGTCTCTCATAGTTTACATTGTTTCTGGATGCCATGACCTTAATTTTTTGAATGCTGAGTTTTAAGCCATCTTTTTCACTCTCCTCTTTCACTTTCATCAAGAGGCTCTTTAGTTCTTCTTGCTTTCTGCCATAAGGGTGGTGTCACCTCCATATCTGAGGTTATCGATATTTCTCCGTGCAATCTTGATTCCAGCTTGAAAGTTTCCCTCCAGCCCAGCATTTCAAATCTTGTACTCTGCATGGAAGTTAAATAAGCAGGGTGACAATATACAGTCTTGACATACTCCTTCCCCAGTTTGGAACAAGTCCATTGTTCCACGTCCAGTTCTCTTGCTTCTTGACCTGCATACAGATTTCTCAGGAGGCAGGTCAGGTGGTCTGGTCTTCCCGTCTCTTTAATGTTCCACAGTTTGCTGTGATCCACACAGTCAAAGGCTTTAGTGTAGTCAATAAAGCAGAAGTAGATGCTTTTCTGGAATTCTCTTGCTTTTTCTATGATCCAATGGATGTTGGCAATACTCTCTGGTTCCTCTGCCTTTTCTAAATCCACTTTTACATCTGAAAGTTCTTGGTTCATGTACTGTTGAAGCCTAGCTTGGAGAATGTTGAGCATTACTTTGCTGAAATGTGAGATGACTGCAATTGTGCAGTAGTTTGAGCATTCTTTGGCATTGCCTTTCTTCGGGACTGGAACGAAAATTGACCTTTTCATTTTTTCAGTTTTTGCTGACTGTACAGAGTTTCTCCATCTTCGGCTGGAAAGAATAAAATCAATTTGATTTTGGTATTAACCATATTGTGATGTCCATGTGTAGAGTCATCTCTTGTGTTGTTGGAAGAGGGTGTTTGTTATGACCAGTGTGTTCTCTTGGAAAAACTTAACTTTTGCCTTGCTTCATTTTGTACTCCAAGATCAAATTTGCCTGTTACTCCAGGTATCTCTTGACTTCCTACTTTTGCATTCTAGTCCCCTAGGATGAAAAGGACATCTTTTGGGGGATTAGTTCTGGAAGGTCTTGTAGGTGTTCATAGAACCATTCAACGTCAGCTTCTTTGGCATTAGTGGTTGGGGCATAGACTTGGATTACTGTGATATTGAATGGCTTGCCTTGGAAACTAACAGAGATCATTCTGTTGTCTTTGAGATTGCACCCAAGTACTGCATTTTGGACTCTTTGGTTGACTGAGGGTTACTCCATCTCTTTTAGGGGATTCTTGCCCACAGTAGCAGATATAATGGTCACCTGAATTAAATTCACCCATTCCAGTCCATTTGAGTTCACTAATTCCTAAAACGTGAATGTTTAGTCTTTCTATCTCCTGTTTGACTACTTCCAATTTATCTTGATTCGTGGATCTAACATTCCAGATTCCTATCCAATATTGTTCTTTATGGCATTGGACCTTGCTTCCATCACCAGTCACATCCACAACTGGGTATTGTTTTTGCTTTGGCTCCATCTCTACATCCTTTCTGGAGTTATTTCTCCACTTATCTCCAGTAGCATACTGAACACCTACCGACCTCAGAGTTCATCTTTCAGTATCATATTTTTTTGCCTTTTCATACTGATAATGGGGTTCTCAAGGAAAGAATACTGAAGTGGTTTGCACTTTCCATCTTAATCTCTACATAATATCTGGGTTGGAGGGTTCATATTCACCTACTTAGAAATTACATTTATTCCCTTATAATTTTTATTGTTTGTTAAGTTTAATCATTGTTGGAAAGAATTTTTTGTATTTTTAATTTTATTAAAACTTCCTGAAAGGAAGATTTTTAAAGTGAAATCTCTAGCTTGGATTTTTTTGCTATATTTTTGGTAGGTGGTTGAACTAAGTGGCTGGCTTCTCATATTGGCTTTGAGAAATCATTCAGATTTGTAAAGCTTGTTGAAGATGCTTATTATTCTGCTACTAACTTATGTGTCCCTTCATATTTATTGTTTTTGTGTTAGTTTTAAGTGTGTATCTGATTCACTTTGCTGTACACTTAACACTAACACAACACTGTAAATCAACTACACTCCCATGAAAAATTTAAAAGAAAGAAATCCCACACCAAAAAATCTAGGTTCTTAGCAACTCTGAAGTATCTACCAGTGTTGCTAGCTATGATCACAATGCTGTGGAAGAAGCAGAATTTCCACCCATGATGACAGCAGTGAAAAAGCTGAGGAAATGGTCTTCTAAACAGAGGAAATAGAAAAACTATTAAGAAAAAGTGTATTCCCATTTTAGTTAATCCAGCACATGGTACAGGAAGAAAATACTGAGTTTTAATACTAAAAAGGACTAGAAATGTTGTCAACAAAGTTGAGGAATCATTTCTAAGAGAAAAAAACTAATATGTGATTTAGATAGAGTTCAATAGATACAGCACGAAAGAAAATTTCACTAAAATGTATCCTCAGATTCATAGTTGGGTTCAAATAAATAAATAAATTTAAATTTAAAAAATATACGAAGAAAGCTATTTTTTAAATACCCATGAGTATCCACTGTAATTCCATGTATTTAAGAAGGTATCTGAGAAGTACACACACAAACTCTGTATCTAAAGGAACTTAAAAGACTCTAAACTCACTAAAACCTTTTAACTGTACCAAAGGATAATAAACCCACTTTGCATCTACCTTTATTATTTTATTTTAATTTTTATTTTTACTTTATTTTACTTTACGGTACTGTATTGATTTTGGCATATATTGACATGAATCTGCCATGGGTGTACATGAACTCCCAAACATGAACCCCCCTCCCACCTCCCACTCCACATCATCCCTCCGGATCATCCCCATGCATCTACCTTTAGTATCATATATTGCACTCTTTGCATGTAAAATATAAAACCAGGGTTACTGCAGCATTATGAATTTATATATATCACTAAATTACTGTCAACATATTTCAGCAATTATCTACTTTATAAGAAAAAAGATTTTCATGTTAGGATATTTTCCCCTCCCCCTCAAGAATTAGGAAAGTACTCTAAACAAACTTTACTCATTATAATCTTTATTGTTTTATTTTAGAGTCACGTTCAGAATATAAATATTACAATCTTTTTGTTTCACTATATCTATGTACGCACATTCATCTGTTTGATTATATGATACACACATATATAATACTTTTTAATAGCTTTGTATAGAGATTAATTTACCTAGCAATGTCCTTAGCTAAATTCTTTACAATCTAAGATGAATTTATATTTATCTTTTTGAAAGATATATTGAAGAGAAAGTTACTTGGTTATCAATATTACCTCATGAAGTAAATCACTTGATTTAATTAAAAATGCAGTTTTATCCTGAATAAAGATTTAAAATGTAACCACCTAATAAACAGATGTACTCTGACAAATATTGCAAGAGAACATGTTTCTATTTTATTGAGGACCTCTGTTTTTAGCAAAAATTTTGCACCATTGTCCCTTGGCCTCACAAGTTTTGTAAAACAAGTAGTTTTTCCTCCTTATATTATATTCCCTAGAGTGCTATCATAAAAGTCAACCTAAATTCTTAGTTATAGTAGATAAAAGGGCATAAATGACTCAGTTTGAATAAAGTAAGAGAAAGAGTGCTTTAGCTGAGCTATATAAAATCCTAGAAAGATGATGCTGTTAAAATGCTACACTCAATATGTCAGCAAATTTGGAAAACTCAGTAATGGCCACAGGACTGGAAAAGGCCAGTTTGCATTTCAATCCCAAAGAAGGGCAATGCCAAACAATGTTCAAACTACTGTACAGTTGCACTCACCTCTTATGCTAGTGAGGTTCTACTAATAATCTTTCAGGCTAGGCTTCAGCAGTATGTGAATGAAGAACTTTCAGATGTACAAGATGGGTTTAGAAAAGGCAGAAGAGCCACAGATCAAATTGCCAAGATCTGCTGGATCATAGAAAAAGCAAGGGAATTCCAGAAAAACATTTACTTCTGCTTTACTGACTATACAGCCTTTGACTGTATGGATCACAACAAACTGTGGAAAATTCTTAAAGAGATGGGAATACCAGACCACCTTACCTGCCCCCTGAGAAACCTGTATGCAGGTCAAGAAGCAACAGTTAGAACCAGACAGGATACAACAGACTGGTTCAAAACTTGGGAGGGAGCATGACAAGGCTGTATATTGTTTCCTTGCCTATTTCACTTCTGTGCAGAGTACATCATATGAAATGCCAGGCTGGATGAATCATGAATTGGAACCAAGACTGCTGGCAGAAAATACCAACAGCCTCAGATATGCAGATGATAACACTCTAATGGCAGAAAGTGAAGTGGAAAGAGGTAGAAAGCCTCTTGATGTGCCTCTTGATGAGGCTGAAAGAAGAGAGTGAAAAAGTTGGCTTAAAACTCAACATTCAAAACACTAAAATCATGGAATCCAGTTCCATCCCTTCATGGAAAATAGATGGGAAAGAGTGGAAACAGTGACAGATTTATTTTCTTGGGCTCCAAAATCACTGTGGACAGTGACTGTAGCCATGAAATTAAAAGACACTTGCTCCTTGGAAGGAAAGTTATGACCCACCTAGACAGCATATTAAAAAGCAGAGACATTACTTTGCCAACAAAGGTCCATCTAGTCAAGGCTATGGTTTTTCCAGTAGTCATGTATGGATATGAGAGTTGGACCATGAAGAAGGCTGAGCATTGAAGAACTGATGCTTTTGAGTTGTCATGCTGGAGAAAATTCTTGAGAGTCCCTTGGACTTCAAGGAGATCAAACCAGTCAATCCTAAAGGAAATCAACCCTAAAATTCACTCCAATACTTTGGCTACCTGATGGAAAAGACCCTGATGCTGGGAAAGACTGAAGGCAAGAGGAGAAGGGAGCGGCAGAGGATGAGATGGTTAGATAGCATCACTAACTCAATTGACATGAATTTGAGCAAACTCTGGGAGATAGTAGAGCAGAGGGGAGTGGGGCATGCTTCAGTCCATGGGGTCGCAAAGGATTGAATATGACTTAGTGACTTGAACAACAACAAGAAAGTTACTTTAAAAAATTAGCTTTGAAATAAAGTAAAATGGAAGCTCTAAAAAAAAAAAATTAGCTTTGGGCTGTCCTTACAAGAAAAAAATTGCAGGTGTTAGATTCACTTTCCTTCAGTTCAGTTCAGTTGCTCAGTCATGTCCGACTCTGCGACCCCATGGACTGCAGTACGTGAGGCCTCCCTGTTCATCACCAACTCCTGGAGTTTACCCAAACTCATGACCATTGAGTCGGTAATGTCATCCAACCATCTCATACTCTGTCGTCCCCTTCTCCTCCTGCCCTCAATCTTTCCCAGCATCAGGGTCTTTTCAAATGAGTCAGTTCTTTCCATCAGGTGACCAAAGTATTGGAGTTTCAGCTTTAGTATCAGTCCCTCCAATGAATATTCAGGACTGATTTCCTTTAGGATGGACTGGTTGGATCTCCTTGCAGTCCAAGGGACTCTCAAGAGTCTTCTCCAAAACCACAGTTAAAAAGCATCAATTCTTTGCTGCTCAGCTTTCTTTATAGTCCAATTCTCACATCCATATATGACTACAGGAAAAACCATAGCTTTGACTGCTGCTGCTGCTGCTAAGTCGCTTCAGTCGCATCCGACTCTGTGCGACCCCATAGATGGAAGCCCACCAGGCTCCCCCGTCTCTGGGATTCTCCATGCAAGAACACTGGAGTGGGTTGCCATTTTTTTCTCCAATGCATGAAAGTGAAAAGTGAAAGGGAAGTCACTCAGTCGTGTCCGACCTGTCTCTTATACACATCTTAAAGTAAGAGAAAGAGTGCTTTAGCTGAGCTATATAAAATCCTAGAAAGATGATGCTGTTAAAATGCTACACTCAATATGTCAGCAAATTTGGAAAACTCAGTAATGGCCACAGGACTGGAAAAGGCCAGTTTGCATTTCAATCCCAAAGAAGGGCAATGCCAAACAATGTTCAAACTACTGTACAGTTGCACTCACCTCTTATGCTAGTGAGGTTCTACTAATAATCTTTCTTAAATTTCCTTCCAAGGAGCAAGCATCTTTTAATTTCATGGCTGCAATCATCATTTTCAGTGATTTTAGAGCTCCCCAAAATAAAGGTTTCCACTGTTTCCCATTTGCCATGAAGTGATGGGACCAGATGCCATGACCTTAGTTTTATGAATGTTGAGTTTTAAGCCAACTTTTTCACTCTCTTTCACTTTCATCAAGAGGCTGTTTAGTTCTTCTTCACTTTTTGCCATAAGGGTGGTGTCATCTGCATATCTGAGGTTATTGACATTTTGCCGGCAATCTTCATTCCAGCTTGTGCTTCATCCAGTTCAATGTTTTTCATGATGTACTCTACATGGAAGTTAAATAAGCAGGGTGACAATATACAGCCTTGACATACTCCCCCTATTTGGAGCCAGTCTGCTGTTCCATGTCCAGTTCTAACTGTTGCTTCCTGACCTGCATACAGATTTCTTAAGAGGCAGGTCAGGTGGTGTGATATTTCCATCTCTTTCAGAATTTTCCACAGTTTGTTGTGATCCACACTGTCAAAGGCTTTAGTGTAGTCAATAAAGCAGAAGTAGCTGTTTTTCTGGAACTCTCTTGCTTTTTCGATGATTTCATGGATGTTGGCAATTTGATCTCTGGTTCCTCTGCCTTTTCTAAAACCAGCTTGAACATCTGGAAGTTCATGGTTCACATACTGTTGCAGCCTTGCTTGGAGAATTCTGTGGATTATTTTACTTGCGTTTGAGATGTGTGCTATTGTGGGGTAGTTTGAGCATGCTTTGGCATTGCCTTTCTTTGGGATTAGAATGAAAACTGACCTTTTCCAGTCCTGTGGCCACTGCTTAGTTTTCCAAATTAGCTGGCATACTGTGTGCAGCATTTTCACAGCATCATCTTTCAGGGTTTGAAATAGCTCAACTGGAATTCCATCACTTCCACTCTTTGCTCCTAGTGATGCTCCTTAAGGCCCACTTGACTTTGCATTCCAGGATGTCTGGCTCTAGATGAGTGATCATACCACCGTGATTATCTGTGTCATGAAGACTTTTTTTTTTTAATAGTTCTTCTGTGTATTCTTGCCACCTCTTCTTAATATATTTTGCTTCTGATAGGTCCATACATTTTCTATCTTGTGCCCATCTTTGCATGAAATGTTCCCTTGGTATCTCTAATTTTCTTGAAGAGATCTCTAGTCTTTCCCATTCTATTGTTTCCCTCTATTTCGTTGCATTGATCACTGAGNTGTGAGATGAGTGCAATTGTGCGGTAGTTTGAGCATTCTTTGGCATTGCCTTTCTTTGGGATTAGAATGAAAACTGACCTTTTCCAGTCCTGTGGCCACTGCTTAGTTTTCCAAATTAGCTGGCATACTGTGTGCAGCATTTTCACAGCATCATCTTTCAGGGTTTGAAATAGCTCAACTGGAATTCCATCACTTCCACTCTTTGCTCCTAGTGATGCTCCTTAAGGCCCACTTGACTTTGCATTCCAGGATGTCTGGCTCTAGATGAGTGATCATACCACCGTGATTATCTGTGTCATGAAGACTTTTTTTTTTTAATAGTTCTTCTGTGTATTCTTGCCACCTCTTCTTAATATATTTTGCTTCTGGTAGGTCCATACATTTTCTATCTTGTGCCCATCTTTGCATGAAATGTTCCCTTGGTATCTCTAATTTTCTTGAAGAGATCTCTAGTCTTTCCCATTCTATTGTTTCCCTCTGTTTCGTTGCATTGATCACTGAGGAAGGCTTTCTTATCTCTCCTTGCTATTCTTTGGAACTCTGCATTCAAATGGATATATCTTTCCTTTTCTCCTTTGCCTTTCACCTCTCTTCTTTTCACAGCTATTTGTAAGGTCTCCTCAGATAACTATTCTGCTTTTTTTGTATTTTTTTTCCCCTTGGGGATGGTCTTAATCACTGTCTTCTGTACAGTGTCACATACCTCTGCCCATAGTTCTTCATACATTATATCAGATCTACCCCTTGAATATACCTCACTTCCACTGTGTAATCGTAAGTGATTTTATTTAGGTCATACCTTAATGGTCTAGTGGTTTTCCCCACTTTCTTCAATTTAAGTCTGAATTTGGCAATAAGGAGTTCATGATCTGAGCCACAGTCAGCTCCTGGTCTTGATTTTCCTGACTGTATAGAGCTTCTCCTGCTTTGGCTGCAAAGAATATAATCAATCTGATTTCGGTGTTGACCATCTGGTGATGTCCATGTGTAGAGTGTTCTCTTGTGTTGTTGAAAGAGGGGGTTTGCTATGACCAGTGCGTTCTCTTGGCAGAACTCCATTAGCCTTTGCCCTGCTTCCTTCTGTACTCCGAGGCCACATTTGCCTGTTCCTCCAGGTGATTTTTGATTCCCTACTTTTGCATTCCAGTCCCCTATAATGAAAACAATGTATTTTTGGGGTGTTAGTTCTAGAAGGTCTTGTAGGTCTTCATAGGTCCATTCAACTTCAGCTTACTGGTCGGGGCATAGACTTGGATTACTGTGATATTGAATGGTTTGCCTTGGCAATGAACAGAGATCATTCTGTCATTTTTGTGATTGTATCCAAGTACTACATTTNACTGGTTTGATCTCCTTGCAGTCCAAGGGACTCTCAAGAGTCTTCTCCAGCACCACAATTTAAAAGCATGAATTCTTTGGTGCTCAATCTTCTTTACGTCCAACTCTCACATACGTACATGATTACTGGAAAAACTATAGCTTTGACTATACTGACCTTTGTCCGCAAGTAATGTCTCTGCTTTTTAATGTGATGTCCAGTTTGTCATTGGAGGAGGAAACGACAACCTACTCCAGTGTTTTTGCCTGGAAAATCCCATGGACAGAGAGCCTTGAGGTCTACAGTCCGTGGGGTCGCAAAGAGTAGGACACAGCTAAGATTACTGAGCATGCAAGTTTGTCATAGCTTTCCTTCCAAGGGGTAAGCATCTTCTAATTTCATAGTTGCAATCACCATCTGCGGTGATTTTGGAGCCCCAAAAAATAAAATCTCTCACTGCTTCCACTTTTTTCTCTCCTATTTGCCATGAAGTGATAGAACCAGATGCCATGATCTAAGTTTTCTGACAGTTGAGTTTGAAGCCAGCTTTTTCACTTTCTTCTTTCAAACTCATCAAGAGTCTCTTGATTCCCTCTTCACTTTCTGTCATTAGAATGGTATCATCTTCATATTTGGGGTTGTTGATATTTCTTGTGGAAATCTTGATTCCAGCTTGTGATTCATCCTCCCTGGCATTTTGCATGATGTACTCTGCATAGAAGTTAAATGAGCAAGATGACAATATACAGCCTTGTCATACTTCTTTCCCAATTTGGAACCAGTCAGTTGTTCCATGTCCAGCACTAACTGTTGCTCTTTGACCTGTTTCTCAGAAGACAGATAAGGTGGTCTTTTATTCCCATTTCTTTTAGAATTTTCCACAGTTTATTTTGATCCACACAGTCAAAGACTTTGGTGTAGTCATAGAAGCAGAAGGAGATGTTTTTATGAAACTCTCTTGCTTTCCATGATCCAACAAATGGTGGCAACTTGCTCTCTGGTTCCTCCAGCTATTTGAAACCCAACTTGTACATCTGGAAGTTCTCAGTTCACATACTGCTAAAGTCTAGCTTGAAAGATTTTCAGCATAACCCTACTAGCAGGTGAAATGAGTACAATTGTGTAGTGGGTTCAACATTCTTTGGCATTATCCTTGTTTGGGATTGGAATGAAAACTGAACTTTTCCAGTCCTGTGGCCACTGTGTTTTCCAAATTTGCTGACATATTGAGTGCAGCACTTTCACAGCATCATCTTTTAGGATTTGAAATAGCTCAGCTGAAATTCCATCATCCTCACTAGCTTGTTTCTAGTAATGCTTCCTAAGGCCCACTTGACTTCAGACTCCATGATGTCTGGCTCTAGGTGAGTGACCACACCTTCGTGGTTATCTGAGGTNCATATTGAGTGCAGCACTTTCACAGCATCATCTTTTAGGATTTGAAATAGCTCAGCTGAAATTCCATCATCCTCACTAGCTTGTTTCTAGTAATGCTTCCTAAGGCCCACTTGACTTCAGACTCCATGATGTCTGGCTCTAGGTGAGTGACCACACCTTCGTGGTTATCTGAGGTCATTAAGACATTTCTTGTATAGTTCTTCTGTGTATTCTTGCCTTCTTTTCTTAATCTTTTCTGCTTCTGTTAGGTTCTTGCCATTTCTGTCCTTTATCTTACCCATTCTTTCATGAAATATTCCCTTGATATGTCCAGTCTTCTATAAGAGATCTCTAGTCTTTCCCATTCTGTTGTTTTCCTCTATTTTGTTTTATTGTTCATTTAAAAAGGCCTTCTTATCTCTCCTTGCTCTTCTCTGGAACTCTGCATTCAGTTGGGTGTATCTTTCCCTTTCTCCCTTGCCTTTGGCTTCTCTCAGTTATTTGTAAAGTCTTTACTCTGTCCACCAGATCGAATCCCTTGAATCTGTTCATCACCTCCAGTGTATAATCATGGGGTATTTGATTTAAATAATATCTAAATGGTCAAGTTTTCCCTACTTTCTTCAATTTAAGCCTGGAGTTTTCAATAGAGGGGTCATCATCTGAGTCACAGTCAGCTCCTGGTCTCTTTTTTTTTTTGGTGTTAGTTCTAGAAGGTCTTGTTCGTCTCCAAAGAACCATTCAACCTCAGCATCTTTGGCATTAATGACTGGGGCATAGATTTGGATTACTGTGATATTGAATGGCTTATCTTGAAAATGAACTGAGATAATTCTATTGTTTTTGAGATGGCACCCAAATACTGCATTTCAACTCTTTTGTTGACTATGAAGGCTGCTCCTTTTCTTCTAAGGGATTCTTGCCCACAGTAGTAGATAAAATTGTCATCTGAATTAAATTTGCCCATTCACTGATACCTAAGATGTTGATGTTCACTCTTGCCATCTCCTGCTTGACTACATACGATTTACCTTGATTCATGGCCCTAACGTTCCAGGTTCCTATGCATAGGACTTTACTGTCACCACCAGACACATCCAGAACTAGTGTCATTTCTGCTGGCCTAGCTGCTTCATTCTTTCTGGAGCTATTAGTAAACGCCCTCCACTCTTTTCCAGTAGCATGCTGAACACCTTCTCACCTGGGGTGCTCATCTTGTGGTGTCATATCTTTTTGTCTTTTCATAATATCCATGGATTTCTCTAGGCAAGAATACTGAAACGGGTCACCATTTCCTCCTCCAGTGGACTATGTTTTGTCAGATCTCTTCACTATGACCCTCCCTCTTGGGTGGCCCTGCACAGCTTGACTCATAACTTCATTTATTTATGCAAATCACTACACCATGACAAGACTGTGATCCATGAAGGGGATTAAAGAACTTGGCTTTGCCCAAAGAGGTCTAGCATATTTCCCCAGCCCTTGGGAGAAAATCTTTAATCCTCAAAATTCTCTCAGTGATTGGAGCCTCTTTATTATTCATAATTGTCTCCTCTAAGGATATTTGGTAGTTTCTGCTAATGAAGTGACCCATAGTGAAGCACTCTGGCCAGCTGATAGCCTGACCACTGAAGAAAGGGATGGCCGGATGGCTGGAAACCAAGCCCAATCACATGGACAATCTATCAATCAATTATGCCTATGTAGTGAAAGTGAAGCCGCTCAGTCGTGTCCGACTCTTTGCAACCCCATGGACTGCAGCCTACCAGGCTCCTCCATCCATGGGATTTTCTAGGCAAGAATACTGTAGTGGGTTGCCATTTCCTTCTCCAGAGGATCTTCCCAACCCAGGGATCAAACCCAGGTCTCCCACACTGCAGGCAGACGCTTTAACCTCTGAGCCACCAGGGAAGGTGGCTATGTAAGGAAGCGTCAATAAAAACTCTGAATACCAAAGCCTGAATGGGCTTCCGAGATCAACAATACTCTTTGCACATTGTCAAATACTGAAAGTAGGAGAGTAAAGTGACTTGAGAACAATAGAAGCATCAAGTGCACAACACTCTTAGACTCTAAAAACAAAACAGAAAAACATCTTACATAAATAGTGCCAATTTGGGGAAGTGTTTATTAGGAGTCACACGTCAAGGAATAAAAAAAATTTCTTAATATCACAAATTAGTAGGTGTTATAGCTACAGGGTGCCCCACAGAGAAATCCATTCCATACCATGTAGCCTTTTCTGATGTATACTCTTAATCACCATCTGTTGGTTTGCTTCTGTTTGTCTCAGTGTTTTTTAGAAAAAATTTCATAAATGTTTACAGGAGGTTGTGAAACAAAGATTTATTGCTTGAAAGCTTGAAAAATACCCACATTTGAAAAAATACATATCTATTAACATCTTTATCTTAATACCTTTGTTATGTTCATCATCATTGTCTATTTCTCAACATATAATCTGGTCCTAAGTGACTATGTAGTATTTTCTCATTTCAGGGCTTGACATACATTTTCATTGCTTCTGGAATGATTTCTTTCCCATATTTTGTCAGGTTAACAGCCACCTATTTTCAGGTTTAAATTAAACTTAGATTTTTATATATTTATTATAATTTATAGTTATGTTTGGGCATATGTTTATGATTTATATCTATGTATGTGTTTCATTGGCTACTTAACTATGAATCTTGATCTGCTTTATTCTTCATTATAACTTAATGTGTTTTATATAAAACATGAACCATAAGAGATGCTATTGAAAAAAGTCTTGCCTGTCTTAAGTATAATCTTTGCAAAATGGTTTTAGGGATATAAGATATTTGGTTGACAGGACATAGCAATAAAGAGTTGGAAAGCTTAGTAATTGTTTGTCTCTGGAGGTGGAAAGATGGCTGAAAAAGAAGCAGAAAATGCTTGCAGAAAATGAAGAGAAGTGTTCAGGGATCTATACATTCTTTAGGGGTAAGAAGACTGGAAATCCAGCAGTAGGTCCAATTTGACTAAGGCAGAGAGTGTGTGCTTAAAGAGCTTCTGGGCAAGAGATTTGTAGTAAAGCAGCAAAGAGCTCATTGTGAAGCAATTTCTGATGGACTCAATCCATTTGGATCCAGACTGTAGTGGGTAGATTGGACATTGTTCTTTTCCAAGCCCTGGGGCTGAGAAGAAGAGCTGTTATTGGGCACAAATCCAGCTAAAGCTATGAAATAAGACTCCTATGTTAAGCAGAACAAGCTAAATTCTTTGACAAGATGTGTGCACTTATCCTTTATCACCTGTTTGTAATTTGTGCCCCAAGATTGATAATGCAAACTTTTAACTCACTCAGACCGTTTTTCAGTTTCTCTATGACATCAAGCTCATAACCACCCAAGAGCTTACACATTCTCTTTTCTGTGTTGGAGCATTCCCCCACCTATCTGCTTAACTCTTATTCATCCTTTATGCACCAAACTCAGTACACTTCTTTTAAAAGATTTTCTCCATTTTCCCCACTTTAAAGCAGTGTACTGCTGACTTTACAGCAGAAAATATTGATTAGATATTTATATACACTATGCTTATATAAATTCATGAACATTTATATACATTTTTATGTTTGTGAACAACTTGGTTCCCTACTAGATTATTAAGATTAGCATTACAGGCTTAGAGTTTATGTCTGTTTTGTTTACAACTGTATCTTCTAGTACTTAGCACATTGACTGATACAATGAATAATAAATACTGATTAAATGAATGAATATCAGTTACAAATGTGTAGTGGGCTAATAATCTCATGTGGAGGAGAAATGGAAAATTGTCAGAGGCTGTGGGAACAAAGTCTCAACACATACAGAAAATTTCTATTAAATATGAAATAATAAGATAGTCAAGCCTGGCTACCTTTCTGCTTTGGGCACCTTGATGGTTTCAATATAGCTTAACTATGCTATTATTTCTTTAAAATATAATCACAGTTTCAGAATTGCAGACTGTGAGTTTATGTTAACTGGTCCAGTTGCAAGTTAGTAAGTTCATTATGTTAGTTTTATAATGTATTATCCAAAGAAAGTCTGTTAGGTGGAAATAGATTAAATTTAATTAATCCCACTAAATAAAATCAGGTGATCCAGAAAAAGCCATGGTTTGAAACAGGTTTCATTTATGCTGAATGAGTAAATTNCAGACTGTGAGTTTATGTTAACTGGTCCAGTTGCAAGTTAGTAAGTTCATTATGTTAGTTTTATAATGTATTATCCAAAGAAAGTCTGTTAGGTGGAAATAGATTAAATTTAATTAATCCCACTAAATAAAATCAGGTGATCCAGAAAAAGCCATGGTTTGAAACAGGTTTCATTTATGCTGAATGAGTAAATTGCCCTGTCAGTGTTCTCTAATTTTAGTAACAGAAGAAAAATAAAAGCCCCATGAGTTCATATTAAGTTAGATGATTTTTAATCATGTTTTTCAAAAGAAATGGTTTAAAGATGTGGAATAAACTTGATTCTCTTAATTTTTTTTTCTTGAGTAACTGTATACCAAATATCTACTTTCATTACCTATTGTCATAAAACTCATATTAAATTCTACCAACATTGGTGAACAGCCAATAGTGGGTGAGACTAATGGGGCCCTACCTGCTCTAATTAGAGATGCCATCTAACTTTGTTACTGCCTTAGATTAGTTCTTAACTGAAATCACTTACATGTGATTGTTACTGTTAATGGGAAAGGATATTAAATATGGATTATATCTTTCATAGTCTAGCTAGCTGGGCATCTTGGACTTAATACTCCCCATCTGTGACCCTTTACAATACATTAAGCACACCTTTTCAGCAGCAGCCCTACTACAGTTAATCATGCTGGGGAAGAGATTGCACTGAATGTATTAGCAAGACACTCACATTAACCAAATGCTAGTCATATGTGTCAAGGAACAAAGAGCCAAGTCTCGACTCTGTATTTTCAATGGACTTTGAGCTTGTAAGTCAATGGTAACTGAGTCTTTCCATCCATCAGTATGGGGATTGCTGGTTTCTCAAGTTACAGTGATATGTAACTTCGTGTTTTGTTAGTAAAACTATAGTAGCCAACTCATCTACTTGTTTAGGAAATTTCAGTGCAAAATTTCCTGTTTGTTCCTCTGTAATGTGCATATCCTTTCAGTAAAAAGAAATTCACAGAAAGTACATGGAGTTGCAAGAAATAAAACAAGGTTTTAAAATTCTTCAGGGAAAAAAGTCAAATAGGCACAATGATAATCTTAGCAACATACAGAATGCACTGTAATAATACTTTTTATTTTTGGAAACTCCACTGCCTCTTGTAAAAATTAGATAGATGATATAGCCTTATGTTTGAAAAATGTAAATGTTAATGGAAAAGATATATATACATATAGTCATATTAAGGGAAGAATATGTTTCTGAGAGCCCAGGAACAGAGAGGAGAGGAGACAGTTACTGTATAGGAACCGGGGAACCTGGACATGCATGTGTCATAAATGATTGTTAAACTGAATCATTCTTGCTTAACTTTATACAGTAAAATCATGAAAAGTCTGAAGAATAGAACTGGCAGGCAGGACTGCCTTGTATTAAGGATAGCATGAGGTTCAGAAATAAGCTTTTAACAAAGAACAAATGTTCCAAGGGTTTAGCGTGGGACATAGGCCAGAGTGTAAGGGGAAGTTGATTTATAGAGATTGCAGATTTGGGGCTATTTAGGAAGAACATATTATTGAAAAGATTCTAACCTGTCTACATGTAGCTTAGAGCTTCATCTATTTTCTGTGCTTCGTTAGTAACTGTGCATAGTCTATTCCATAGAGTAGCTGTGGTTCTTCTCAAGGAATCCTTTGTTATATTTGTAGGGTCCTAAATTTTAAAAACACATTTCATCTTTGCTTTGTATATTTAAAGCTTTAGTGTTTATATAACCTTTCTCTCAAAAATTCTACTACTAGTGATTATAATTTTGTTAATAAATTACTAACTAACGTGTATATATTATTTACCATGAGTCAGTCAAGATCTACATACTTTATACACATCTACAACCTCAAGAATGTGTCCTTATCATGCCTGGAGAAGGGCATGGCAACCCACTTCTGTATTCATGCCTGGAAAATCTCATGGACAGAGGAGCCTGGCAGGCTACATGTCCCTAGGGTTCCAAAGAGTCGGACGTGACTGAAGCGACTTAGCACACCCAACCTCAGTTAATTCCCTTTAAAATATATATTGAAGTACCATTACATATGTATACAATATGCACGCATGCTCAGTTTTGTCTGACTCTTTGTGACCCCACGGACTGTAGCCCACGAGGTTCCTCTCTATCTGTAGAATTTTCCAGGCAAGAATATTGGAGTGGATATACAATATAGTGATTCACAATTTTTAAAGGTCATATTGCATTTATGATTATCATAAAATGTTGGCTGTATTCCCTGTGTTGTACAATATATTCTTGTATCTTATTTTATTCCTAATAGTTTGTGCCCCTTATTCTCCTATATTGTCCCTCCCCACCTCGTTCCTCACACTGGCGACCATTAGTTTGTTCTTTATATCTATGAGTCTGTTTCTTTTTTTGTGATATTCACTAGTTTGTTGTAGTTTTCAATTCCACGTATAAGTGATGTCATATGGTATTTGCCTTATCTGACTTAGTTTACTTAGCATAATGCCCTACAAGTCCATTCATGCTGCTGCAATTGGCAAATTTTGTTCTTTTTTTATAGCTAAGTAACACTGCATTGCCAATAGATATCTTATCTTCCTTATTCATTCATCTGTTAATGGGCACTTAGGTTGCCTCCATACCTTGACAATTATAAATAAGGCTGCTATGAACACTGAGGACACGTATCGTTTTGCATTAGTGTTTTTGTTTTTTTTTCAGATATATCCCCAGAAGTGAAACTGTTGGGTAGTATGCTAATTCTACTTTTAGCTTTTTGAGAAACCTCTGTATTGTTTTCCACAGTGGCTACATCAATTTACATTCCTGTCAACAGTGTACAAGTGTTCTTTTTTCTCATATGCTTTGTAGACATTAGTTATTTGTGTTCTTTTGCTGGTAGTCATTCTGACAGGTACGAAGTGACATCTCACTGTGGTTGTGATTTGTCTTTCCCTGATGATTAGCGGTGTTGAGCATCTTTTCATGTGCCTGTTGACCATCTGCATTTCTTCTTTGTAGTAAAACCTCAGTTAATTCTCAAGCAGCCCTATGAAATGGTCACAGTACATTTCACAGTAAACAAACTAAGACATGGAAAGTCCAGGTAGCTTATCACAGCTATTGACACACAGGAGGTCCGATTTCTGGGAATTGTGCTCTTATCCTCTTGAGAATACTCCTTCTCATGAGGATGGGAATACCAGCTAACTAAAATGATGAAACCATCTTAGATGCAATGACCAGGGCTTTCTTCAAAAAATTATGGTATATAATAGACGGCATATCGTATTATTTTATGCTGTGGAACATGCTCATGTTATATTGATTAACCAGAGAAGGGCCTTTCATCATGGAGTATGGATGTTGTGGAGCAGAATCCTTAGCTAACCAGCGGAGATCATGTAGCATGAATAGGAAATAAATCTGTGTTGCTTAAGCCATTGAGACTGTTGGTTGCCTGTTGTAATGCTCTAAGAACAAAAGGGAATTTGAGGAAATAACCTCACTATAGTGGTGAAGATGGATTCTAACTATCCAAAAGGATTGCACTGGAACAGAAGGGGAACAGCAGCACTTTAATTCAGTTGTCTATGTTTAGAATTAGACACCTCTGGTTTTATACACCACCTTTTTAACTGTTCCTGATGCTTAACTTTCTGTCTTCTCATCTGAAAAAGTGAATAATCTGCTATGATATTTCAATGAATTAAAATAAGCGAGGCACTTGGCACAAAGTCTAGCACACAATAATAGTTCGAACTATAGTGGTGCTTCTCATGGGGTAACATTTTAGCAACATGGTAGAGCAACAAACTAAAGGAACTAAAGTTGTCCTGAGAGGAGATCAAGTATCACAGGGTTTGGAGATTCAATGAATGGAGCTTCCCAAATTAAATTCCAAATAGATTGGAATGTCAGTTAATGGGTAAGTAATAGAAATGTCCTAATTTGAAAAATATATGTATGAAATTGTACCATATTATATACATATATATATATATATATATAT
>SJYX01021874.1:120886-140931 GCA_006410675.1 Oreotragus oreotragus
GGCATAGCCAATAAAGCAGAAATAGATGTTTTTCTGGAACTCTCTTGCTTTTTCCATGATCCAGCAGATGTTGGCAATTTGATCTCTGATTCCTCTCTAAATCCAGCTTGAACATCTGGAAGTTCACGGTTCACGTACTGTTGAAGCCTGGCTTGGAGAATTTTGAGCATTACCAGTAAAGAACAGAAACCAGTAAAGGAACAGGTTCATAATTGTAGCTCTTACCCAAGATGCAGCACCAAGAAATGCTGGGACCACATGACCAGGAGAATCAGCATCCAGACGTGGAGCGAGCACCATCTCTCTCACCCTCATACCCCAGCTGCCCCGTGGAGGAAGTGCGCCGAATTCCCAATGCGCAAATGTGTTTGGGGTCCAGACCCACCTTTCCTGCGCTTCACATTAACATCCCGATTCAACTGTGGACTTCATCATTGGGACTTCTGTCTACCACCGAGTCTGCCCTTTCCTTGAACTTCAACACACAACCGCTCAGCTCTAACTCTCTCAAGCTCGTCTCCGCTTGTGTCCCTTTCTCCACATTAGAGAGCAATTACTTTTGTCTAGTTGACCCTCACGTGTCACCTGAAATCCTATAAAAAGCTTCCTAATTCGTTTTCCAGGGACCTGTTTTTCCTCTTATCCTTCTGAAATCCCTGTTTCACGTAGCATTTTTTTTTTAATTCATGTTTTTTTAATGGAAAAAAAAATTGAAAAGTACATCAGATCATTTCATTCAATCAGTAATATCTATCTTATCCTAGCTCTTAAAACCGACCCCCCCTACTTCTCTGACCTTACTGTCTACCCCCTGCCATATTGTGTGTTGTTGTTGTTTTTTCCCCCTCAGTTCCTTGAACATTCCAAGACCTTGCCATGTTAACTCTCCTCTCTACCCAGAATGCACTTTCTTCTCATCTTTCCATAGTTACTTCTTTTAGTCATTCAAATCTCAACTTAGATATTCAAAGTGGTCTTTCCTGGAACTAGATTTAAAGTACCCAGCCAGGTTTTCTCCATCACACACAATCTAGTCTTCGTACCAATAAATATTTATGATATGTTTGTTTGCTTGATTGCCGTCTCTCTTCTCCATTTCATAGTAAGCTCCATGAGAACAGGAAACCATTTTTTTCTTTTTCAGTGCTGTTCTTTTTGTCTGGAGCAATGTCTGGTACATAATAGCTGCTGAGTTTGATAAGGAGTGGATGAATGAATGGATGTCTTTGAACTTACTTGGGTCCTATCCGGCTTACCATTTTCAGTTCATGGGTTGCTCACAAGTACTTGCAAAAAATAATGTTGGAGGGGTGGTGGAGGTTTGGAAGAAATATTCCCCCACTCTTGCCCACACACAGGTATATGTATTAAGTGATGCTAAAGAAAACCAGGTAAAAGTCTGCTCTAGGGTGGCTCAGTGGGGAAACACAGTCCCATCACCAGACAGAGCTGTCTATAAAGCAGGAAGGAGTTCAATAAGTGTCAATTGCCTTTTTCACTTGTTTTTTAATGTATCTGCCTACATACAAAGGTAGAAACATGTGATGCCTCACACTTTAGAACTGGACAACTTCTATCCATTACTGGCAATTATTGATCATATAGTATCAGGCTTTTTTTTTCTCTTTTGAACTTCATGTGATCAAACATCTGTATAAAGGGAAACTAGAACCAGAGTTAAGATTTTTATGAAATTAGAAGAGATAATGCTTAAAGTAATAAAAATGTTGTATTACCATTTGATATAGTTATCAGTAATTATGTTATCACTAATGATAAAAGTTATCATTAATAATAATTAAAATATTGTTAAGGCTATGTTATTAATAATGATAATAGCTATTAATAGCATTGTTAACACTGATGATAATAGATATTTTTAAGTACTTAAAGTGTGTAGACAATATTCTAAGTACTGTACACATATTAAGTCTTCACAACAGTTCTAAGAGGTTGGTTTTATACTGGATTAAGAAAACTAGGCCCAGAAACTTTTAAGTAACTTTTCTAAAGTTCAACTTGCTGGAGCTAGAATTTGAGCCCAGAAATTCTGTCTCCAAAGTCTGTACTTTTAAAATAGAGCCTGGCCTATGGTATATATTAATCAGTTTTACATGTTTTCTATCCCTTTTTAACGAATTTAGATTACTTTTATTAGTAACATGAACTTTTCGCAGAGCTTTTGTCATATTTGTCACCAAGCAAGATTTTTTTCTAATATCACAACACAATGTTAAGTGTACAAGCGCAGCATCTAAAGAACTGTTTGAAGTCCTTTAGTTATTCAAAACTACAAAGAAGAAATCCTTTGTGTGTGGGGAACAATGAAAAGGGGAAGAGTTTAAAATCCAAAACCTTGGCAAGCCTGTGAACACTTTAACCTATGTAAGTAACTAGCCTCCCTCAGTTCTGCTGCCGTCCGTGATATGCCCCTCGGAGTTCCAAAAGGGCTGTTTTTATTTTGGAATATGATTTTTGGTCTGTGTATTGACATCTGCTAAATCTGAGAGACACAGTGATCCAGGTCATGAAGTGAAGGAAGTTAAACCAGAGCTGCAGCCTCTGGCCAAATTAATTCTCTTCCATAAGCTTGTACTCAGTGGCCTCTGTCAGAAGCATGTCGTGTCCAGTATTTCTCTCATTATCTTCAACTTGTGTTTCAGAATGCATCTGGAGGTGATGCAGCTCCTCATGAGGGGAAAAGATATAATTTGCTGGGCTGATGAGACACAGTGGGAAGACTGTGAGCTTTATGAGCTTCGGTTNTCAGAAGCATGTCGTGTCCAGTATTTCTCTCATTATCTTCAACTTGTGTTTCAGAATGCATCTGGAGGTGATGCAGCTCCTCATGAGGGGAAAAGATATAATTTGCTGGGCTGATGAGACACAGTGGGAAGACTGGACACATTCTCTTCCAGTTTCAAAGGATGACTGCAATAAACCTCTTTATGAGCTTCGGTTATGCTGCATTACAATGATCTGCCTCCATCCCAGTAAAGACGGTCACTGCATATGGTTCTAATCAAAAATAAGATCTGGAGATAGTTCAAGGTCAAAGTAGGGTGTGGGTTCCAGAAGAGAAGAAAGACGATTTTCTGAATTTAACTGATAATGGTTGAAATGTGAAACTCTAAAAGAGAAAACTCTAAAACCTTTATCTTTATCCAAGAATGTAATTACGCATGTGGATGGTTAGTGAACCTCAGGACTGTGGCTGATTTTCCAGGACACACTGCTTTTAAATAGTCAAATTTTCTTTCCAATTGTCTCCCGTATATTTTAACCACATCTTGAATTTTTGTCCAAAAAGTATTCCTATGAGACATACTTGGTTTGTGAACATCACCATTTGGCTTCTAATTGAAAGACCAAACATAAATATGTACAAATAAGCTTATGTTTGCAATGTGAAATAAAGCAAAATATGAATATTATTTGCCTTCCTGAATATTGTTAGTTGAAAACAAAGACAGGATTCTAAGACTTTGGAGGGAAGAAGGGATAATTTCAGTTTGCAGCATATCAGGAGAAAAAGTAAAAATAAGATTCTTAACCAATGCAATACATATTTTAATACAATGTAAGCTAACATAGAGTATACAGAATTTAACAAGACAGGAAATAAGCTTGACTTTTTAGTAATGACTTTATCTTTAAAAGGAGAAAAGTATTTTTCAGTAATTTATATATGAAAATACATTTTATTTTTCTCTACTTAATGAATTCTTTGTGTCATTCCCTATCTTTGGTTTTCAGACTTTAGTTTACTACTGATGACTTGAGGTGTTTGTTTAAGTTGTAGATTCCTGAGTCCCTGTTCTAGAGTATCTAATCTAGTAGGTAGGTGTGGGGGAAAGCACTTGTCTATTCTGCTTTATAGACAAGTATTTATGGAACATTATCCATATCTTAATTTTTCTACCTGTGGAAAAAAAATCTCACTTTCATTGAATGCCTACTATGTGCCTCTTTTATAGATAATTTATCTCTTTACTCTTTATACCAGTCTTTTGAGTTAAATATTATTACCCATGTTTTATTGACTAACTGAAGTGAAAGAAAAATACATTACTCATGATGATACAGCATATAAAAATGAAGTCAAAATTCAGAGACTGGTCAGACCAAAGACCCAGTTCTTTCCTATTTACTTTCTAATTATTATGATAAAGACACATTCATAATCAATACTAGGAGTGCAGTTTTTTTCTTCCCATTTTGGAGAAAAATCATCAGGTAAAGGATAAAATGAAATGTCAAGAAAATGACAACCTATTTAATATCTTCTAAATTCTCATCAGAATACAAAAAAAATAATAATAAAATTAAAAAAAAAGAAAAATCATAAACCATTGGAAATAAAAAATAGACATTTGATTAAGAAATTAGTTTAGGAGGAGAAGCCAAATTACATTTTCTAATTGAAGGCTACTTATGAGCACTCATGCCCATATGCTGGTGATCAAATTCTGGTTAATCACATTCATGGGCTTAACAGAATTGGCTGCTCACAATTTATTTACAGAAAAGTATGTATGTTGTTGATCAGTGGCTAAGTCATGTCCAGCTCTTTGCGACCCCATGAACTGCAGCACGTCAGACTTCCCTGTCCTTCACTATATGTTTGTGGATTAAAACAAACAAACCACAGCAAACAATGTTCCTTGACAATGTATGCCAAAACCAATAGAGTACTGTAAAGTAAAATAAAGTAAAATAGAAGCTCTAAAAAAAAAAAAAAANATTAAAATCATCTGAATATATAAATGTTACTGCTTCAGACCTACCCTGCAACAGTTATACCAGAATTGCTTGTTGCTGTGTCAGAGCAGCAGGATTTTTATGTCTGTTCTAACATGTATCCAGGATTGAGAGCCACTGATTTAGATCCTAAAATAATTCTTACCTTTGTTATTAAATTCATTCTTAAATGTATATATCTTAGTCAACCAAATGAAATACATTATACATCCCCATTTTTACCTGCTACTTATGTTCCTTATAGCCACGTTAACATATTATCTGTCTCATTGTTTTTTCATTTGTTCCTTTGCCTTACCGCACGATTTGCAGGCTCTTAGCTCCCTGACCGGAGATGGAACCCCCACCCCCAGGGAAGTGAAGGCGCAGAGTCCTAACCACTGGACTCTCAGGGAATTCCCTATCTGCCTCACTCTTACTGGACTTTTCCTTTAGCTTGTTTTAGTCTGATTTGGGTTGGCTTTGTTTGGGCAGGAGGAGAGGTCCTTGAGGATTTACTCTTGGATGTTCTAAGTATCATATCAGCAACAAAAAGATATACATCCATTCTCTTTTTAAAAAATCCTATTTATTTTCCATATGAAGTCACTAGATTCTGCAAAACAGTTTTGAATAGTAGTAGCTGACTTTTTGAAAATAGTTTTACCATTAAAACTATTAGTTTAAAAAAATCCTTGCATTTCTGAAATAAATCCTACTTTGTCACAGATGTTTTTGATATTTTGTTGATTGTATTAGCCAGTAAGTTATTCATAACTGTGCATCTATTTTACAGTGGTATTGTTCTATAGTTACAAGCTTTTTAAATGTAAAGAAATCATCTGTTAACCTATGTGGTCGTGGTGGTTTTAATAGTAGTTCTTTAACCACTGTTCAGTCTCTACTGTGGTAATTATTTATTCCGTTTCTTTCTTGGTCAATATTGAAAATTCATATTTGGGGGAAAATTCATGCATTACATCTAGGTTTTCAAAGTTGTTACAAAATTGCTTCAAAGATTCTCTTTTACCCTGGAGAAGGAAATGGCAACCCACTCCAGTATTCATGCCTGGAAAATCCCATGGACGGAGGAGCCTGGTGGGCTACAGTCCATGGGGTCGCAAAGAGTCGGACACGACTGAGTGACTTCTCTTGTCTCCTTCACTTCATAGAGAAGGTCATGGCACCAGAGACTATGTAGAGCTCTACAAGCCGAGCGCAGCCTCTGGTCAATAGTCACCACAAAACAGGGGCCTCAGTGTTAAGACCATATCCAACTTAACTCTACCTGCAGCCAAGTAAATTTTTCAAAAGATCCACAGCTTCAGAAAATAACACAACCCAGTTGATAGCTTGATTGCAGCCTGATGAGAGCCTAAGGAGAGAATCTGTCTTAGCCAGGCCTGGACTTCTGACCAACAAAACCATGAGATAATAAATTTGAGTCGTTGTAATGCCCATGGCAATTTGTCTGTGCGTCTTTGTTGCACAGGGATTAAAAAAAAAAAAAAAAACTAATGCAAGCAGCTCCAGTGTGCCAGTGCTGAACCATGCATATGGGTAAAACAGTGTACTTGACAGGCAAGAATCTCTGCCCTAATGGACCTAAGATTATAATGGGGTAAAAAATGACAATATGAAAATACACACATAAAATAGAATAAATGTATATACAGATTCTCAAGAAAGGTGTGTTCTATGAAGAAAACTAAAATAGGGCAAGAGTTAGAGATTGACCTGATGGAGACTGAGCTGGTTCTTTAACAGGATGGTGAGGGAACAACTGTCGGGAGAGACGAGAGTGGTGTCACATCCAACGTGATGGAAAAGAGGCACCATATGAAGACAGGAGTTTGGATCTTATTCTAAATCTTTTGAAGAGTTTTAGGCACGAGGAGGTGTTTATCTGAGTTACTCTTCAGGAAAATATCTCAGTGGAGAATGAACTAAAGGGGGTGGGAGTAGGGAGCTAACAGTGCACTTGTATCTAAGAGAAATCTTGTTTATTACAAAGATATTTGTTATCAACCATGGAAGATCATGCAGGATCAGACTGGAGTGATAATCCTCTGGCTTGAAAGAGGGTGTTTCCATAATGTTGTCATAAATCACATAGTGTAGAACTCTTCTCCCATAATTTGTAATAAATAAGAAATTTTCCCCTCAAAAAAAAAAAAAAAGATTCTCTTTTAACTCATTTATTCAGTCTTTTCCATATCAGTAACTACCTCTGCCTTATCGTTGCTAAATTTGCATATTTTTGTTCTTTTTTCCTTCCTTTAGCAGGCCTTTGAAAGATTCACTTATTTCACTGTATTTTTGTGAACTAGCCTTTGAATTAATTTATTGTTGCTACTATTCTTTTCATTTTCAGCATTTGCCTTCACTACCCTCTTTTTTATTTCTTTGTTTTGTTCTATTATTTTTACCATTTGTTTTAAGGTTTTTTTGAGTCTTACTTTCTGAAATAACTAAGACATTAAGACTAACATTTTCCTTTCAATGTAAATTTTTCTGTGGTTCCATGGATTCTGATATGAATTTTTCTACTGCATTCTAAATTATGTATTTTTTGATCCAAAGGTTATCATAGAGTGTTGTTCTTAATTTTCATGTGCTTCTGATTTTTAGTCACTTTTTAATTATTTTTCTAGAGTTAATGGACTATATAACATTTCCACTTTTATAAATGTTTAAGTACCCACACCTAATACAAAATGAATCTATGACTGCATTTGTTTACAATGACTTACTTTTATAAAGTTTTTCCAAAACATGTCTTTTTATTTTCATGGGGATGAGGGAACCCTGCTCTCTCTCTTTAGTCATACTTACTTCATTCTTTTATGTGCAATACAATTGAATTATGTGATTTCGTGAACAAGTACAGCTGATGTACATATGTTTTGGAACTTACACAGCTGGTTTGAAACTCAATTTGTAGAAGTAGGAATGTACAAGGACACAACAATATGGAACATTGGGTAACAAGACTAAACACATTTTACAGAAGCAGAATCTAATAGATGGAGGAAGAGAGCTTCTGCTATTTTGAGAGCTTCTGCTATTTTGAAAAAAGTTATAAAATTGCCAATAGAACCATCACATTACCTAGAAAACAACCGAATTGTTGTTTAGTTTTAACCTTTCTAGGAAACAAATACCATAACCAGTACAAAAAAAAATTAGCATTTATGCCACATTTCTATTCTTTGTTGCTTATTGATAAAACTGATGAATGAATGGAAAACATTTTGTACTTCACCATACTGGTAGCAACTTTAGAAATCCACTCTGATGAACAGCTATGGCAAGTCACAAGGGTTGAAGGAATCCTAGACTAAGTTTAGAGTCTTAATTCTTCCACAAATAAAATCCCTTAATGAACTTTTTTGTTGTTGTTTATGCACTTAGTCATGTTCGACTCCTTTTGACCCCATGGACTGTAGCCGGCCAGGCTCCTCGGTCACTGGGATTTCCTAGACAAGAATACTGGGGTGGGTTGCCATTTCCTTCTCCAGGGGATCTTCCCAATCCAGGGACTGAACCTGCATCTCCTGCATTGGCAGGTGAATTCTTTACCACCACCAGGGAAACCCTTAATGCACTTATTCTTTAGTCTTCGTGTGAAAAAATGGGGAACTCACCCTTCTATATTCCTTATATAAAGTTGATAAATGAAAACATGATTGTAACATATTACACATGAGAAAATTTTCTGAAACGTAAAACTAGATTCAAGTTCAAAATGGTATATCAAATGTGAAGTGGTACTTAAATCACTTTTTCATTACATGGCAGACTGCACTGCCCTTTTCCTTAATTTGTAGGCAAGCTCAGCTCATCTAAAATCAGTCCATTTGTAAAAAAGTATTTATGAAGTATTCCTTCATCCCTTCCTTCACTCCCTCTCTCAAATAATTGGGAGGTCGAGGGGAAGGTCCTAAAATTGTTTTTCAGGATGCAGATCCTTTCTGTTGCCTTTAGAAACTTTACTGAGTTCCAAGGTTTCTCCCGAGACCTTATTTCAAAAATCCTAGTGTACCCTCTTAAGTCAGGCCTTTGCTGATTTAGCAGAAGTGCTCCAAAGTTGGAGTAGCAAGAATATGTATGTAAAAGTAGGAAATCCCCTCTGCCCATACATCATCGCTCACAGTGTGGCTCATCCTAGGCCCTGACTTAACTGGGATCAGGTTAAAGTTTTAGTGTCCTTCTGAAAGCAGAGGAACATATCATAATTAGCTGTTAACTGGGGATGGGAACTGCAGGACAAGGAAGGGAGAAGGGAAAGATGCAGGAAGGAGGACTCTGTTTTCATTTTTCAGAGAAAATTTACTTGTAGCACAACTGGTTCAGGATTTACGACAGTTTTCCATGTCTGTGTGCAGCAGCATTTTGTTCTGCTATATGTTTTTTGCCCAAATGATGTAACCATATGATATATGTTGAAAAGTTGCATGAAGAAATTTAGCTAATTTTCACAAGACTTATAAAAGCCCTTAGTCATGGATTCTCTAATACCCTACTTTGCCAGCAATCTGGCCACATGTGATAGTGCTATGCATTAAAACAACTCTTTCTTCTCATTAGTCACGTGAAAGTAAAATAAGAAAGTAGATGAAAAAGCAGTTTGAGATTTCAGACTAAGGCTATATATATTTGTATGTTTAAAACTGCTAAAAGAATGTACCTGACTTGATCAGTGGATAAACAGGTAATCATCAAGGAAAGATGAAAGATGTGTTCTCCCTATCCCTTAATGATAAACCATAATCATAGAAATAATATAATCTGGGATGACCTCAAAATTGTGAAATCCATTAAGGAACATTATCTTCTAGAAACAGTGAAAAGTGAAGTTTAGTATCTTTTAAAGATGTTATCAAATATAGAATGTCCACATAGTATGTAATAATTATATTAGAATTTTCTAAATGCTATAAAATATTAAGGCTGTGATTTAGGGTGGAGATTTAAGATTTGATATATTTCTTGCATAATCTATTTGATAAGCATACTTGAGTTTTAATGTTTCATTAGTGAGTGTTAATTTATGTTTTGATTAATACTAGTTTGTCAAGATTTAAGTATATTTAAGGCCCCAAGGAAATTTCCTACTGTTAGTTATCACAGTTATCAAAGTTGTTTCTATGATTAATTTGCTGTTTAGGGGAACCATTTGCCACATTCAGACTGTCTTTCTCCATGTGCCCTCTTCAGGCTGCCTTTAGGAATGGCTGTTTCTGGAGCCCTGCTAAGTGAAACAAACCAAGGCCATTTATTACAGCCTAGGTCAGCTTTTCAATGCTATCTAAATAGGGGACCTCTATTAGATTTTTTTTTTTTTTCCAAAATAAAATACAAGAATTCAAAACACTATGGAAGGAAGGTTTGGGTTTTGTTTATTTTTTTGGTAAAAACTCAATTGTTGACATTCTTCCAACAGAACTTAGACAGTATACACACCACAAAAAGAGAGTGTTTTGCAATGCAAGCTAAGAAACAGCAAACATTGAATCTTGTATCTTAAATCTGAGGAAGGAATAATAGAGTTTGATAGATGGTTAATATGGAATAATTATTTACATTTTTGCTGTCTCCATTTGTCATTTCTTCAGTCTGACTTCGATTTAATACTTCTATCTTGTTTTGTGGTTGTTGGGTGGTTTTGTTTGAATGTCCCTAAAATTTGATTTCTCTAGTACTGTTATAGGATTGATTGCACAGTCACATAAAGCACTTCTTACTCACTTAAAAGAACAAATGTCTCATTTGTCTTATATAATTTGAGAGTTACATAGAATTTTATCTATCTACATTCAAGTAAAAGGAAGTTAATTTTGCATTTATAAAATATTCAAGTGACTTTATATCATAATTAAGATATGGATTTTTTATCAGCCTTGAAAAAAATGTTCTGAAACTTTCAGGAACTTTTTACTCACCTTAAATTAGCTATTACCTTGATAGTTCCTTTGAATAGCCATTAGTATTGAAAACTTGCATTATAAAAGTCTGATTTGGCATGAAAATGTGGAAAATTCTGAGTAACCTTATATATATATATATATATATATATTTTTTTTTTTTTTTTTNCATTTGTTTACAATGACTTACTTTTATAAAGTTTTTCCAAAACATGTCTTTTTATTTTCATGGGGATGAGGGAACCCTGCTCTCTCTCTTTAGTCATACTTACTTCATTCTTTTATGTGCAATACAATTGAATTATGTGATTTCGTGAACAAGTACAGCTGATGTACATATGTTTTGGAACTTACACAGCTGGTTTGAAACTCAATTTGTAGAAGTAGGAATGTACAAGGACACAACAATATGGAACATTGGGTAACAAGACTAAACACATTTTACAGAAGCAGAATCTAATAGATGGAGGAAGAGAGCTTCTGCTATTTTGAGAGCTTCTGCTATTTTGAAAAAAGTTATAAAATTGCCAATAGAACCATCACATTACCTAGAAAACAACCGAATTGTTGTTTAGTTTTAACCTTTCTAGGAAACAAATACCATAACCAGTACAAAAAAAAATTAGCATTTATGCCACATTTCTATTCTTTGTTGCTTATTGATAAAACTGATGAATGAATGGAAAACATTTTGTACTTCACCATACTGGTAGCAACTTTAGAAATCCACTCTGATGAACAGCTATGGCAAGTCACAAGGGTTGAAGGAATCCTAGACTAAGTTTAGAGTCTTAATTCTTCCACAAATAAAATCCCTTAATGAACTTTTTTGTTGTTGTTTATGCACTTAGTCATGTTCGACTCCTTTTGACCCCATGGACTGTAGCCGGCCAGGCTCCTCGGTCACTGGGATTTCCTAGACAAGAATACTGGGGTGGGTTGCCATTTCCTTCTCCAGGGGATCTTCCCAATCCAGGGACTGAACCTGCATCTCCTGCATTGGCAGGTGAATTCTTTACCACCACCAGGGAAACCCTTAATGCACTTATTCTTTAGTCTTCGTGTGAAAAAATGGGGAACTCACCCTTCTATATTCCTTATATAAAGTTGATAAATGAAAACATGATTGTAACATATTACACATGAGAAAATTTTCTGAAACGTAAAACTAGATTCAAGTTCAAAATGGTATATCAAATGTGAAGTGGTACTTAAATCACTTTTTCATTACATGGCAGACTGCACTGCCCTTTTCCTTAATTTGTAGGCAAGCTCAGCTCATCTAAAATCAGTCCATTTGTAAAAAAGTATTTATGAAGTATTCCTCCATCCCTTCCTTCACTCCCTCTCTCAAATAATTGGGAGGTCGAGGGGAAGGTCCTAAAATTGTTTTTCAGGATGCAGATCCTTTCTGTTGCCTTTAGAAACTTTACTGAGTTCCAAGGTTTCTCCCGAGACCTTATTTCAAAAATCCTAGTGTACCCTCTTAAGTCAGGCCTTTGCTGATTTAGCAGAAGTGCTCCAAAGTTGGAGTAGCAAGAATATGTATGTAAAAGTAGGAAATCCCCTCTGCCCATACATCATCGCTCACAGTGTGGCTCATCCTAGGCCCTGACTTAACTGGGATCAGGTTAAAGTTTTAGTGTCCTTCTGAAAGCAGAGGAACATATCATAATTAGCTGTTAACTGGGGATGGGAACTGCAGGACAAGGAAGGGAGAAGGGAAAGATGCAGGAAGGAGGACTCTGTTTTCATTTTTCAGAGAAAATTTACTTGTAGCACAACTGGTTCAGGATTTACGACAGTTTTCCATGTCTGTGTGCAGCAGCATTTTGTTCTGCTATATGTTTTTTGCCCAAATGATGTAACCATATGATATATGTTGAAAAGTTGCATGAAGAAATTTAGCTAATTTTCACAAGACTTATAAAAGCCCTTAGTCATGGATTCTCTAATACCCTACTTTGCCAGCAATCTGGCCACATGTGATAGTGCTATGCATTAAAACAACTCTTTCTTCTCATTAGTCACGTGAAAGTAAAATAAGAAAGTAGATGAAAAAGCAGTTTGAGATTTCAGACTAAGGCTATATATATTTGTATGTTTAAAACTGCTAAAAGAATGTACCTGACTTGATCAGTGGATAAACAGGTAATCATCAAGGAAAGATGAAAGATGTGTTCTCCCTATCCCTTAATGATAAACCATAATCATAGAAATAATATAATCTGGGATGACCTCAAAATTGTGAAATCCATTAAGGAACATTATCTTCTAGAAACAGTGAAAAGTGAAGTTTAGTATCTTTTAAAGATGTTATCAAATATAGAATGTCCACATAGTATGTAATAATTATATTAGAATTTTCTAAATGCTATAAAATATTAAGGCTGTGATTTAGGGTGGAGATTTAAGATTTGATATATTTCTTGCATAATCTATTTGATAAGCATACTTGAGTTTTAATGTTTCATTAGTGAGTGTTAATTTATGTTTTGATTAATACTAGTTTGTCAAGATTTAAGTATATTTAAGGCCCCAAGGAAATTTCCTACTGTTAGTTATCACAGTTATCAAAGTTGTTTCTATGATTAATTTGCTGTTTAGGGGAACCATTTGCCACATTCAGACTGTCTTTCTCCATGTGCCCTCTTCAGGCTGCCTTTAGGAATGGCTGTTTCTGGAGCCCTGCTAAGTGAAACAAACCAAGGCCATTTATTACAGCCTAGGTCAGCTTTTCAATGCTATCTAAATAGGGGACCTCTATTAGATTTTTTTTTTTTTTCCAAAATAAAATACAAGAATTCAAAACACTATGGAAGGAAGGTTTGGGTTTTGTTTATTTTTTTGGTAAAAACTCAATTGTTGACATTCTTCCAACAGAACTTAGACAGTATACACACCACAAAAAGAGAGTGTTTTGCAATGCAAGCTAAGAAACAGCAAACATTGAATCTTGTATCTTAAATCTGAGGAAGGAATAATAGAGTTTGATAGATGGTTAATATGGAATAATTATTTACATTTTTGCTGTCTCCATTTGTCATTTCTTCAGTCTGACTTCGATTTAATACTTCTATCTTGTTTTGTGGTTGTTGGGTGGTTTTGTTTGAATGTCCCTAAAATTTGATTTCTCTAGTACTGTTATAGGATTGATTGCACAGTCACATAAAGCACTTCTTACTCACTTAAAAGAACAAATGTCTCATTTGTCTTATATAATTTGAGAGGTACATAGAATTTTATCTATCTACATTCAAGTAAAAGGAAGTTAATTTTGCATTTATAAAATATTCAAGTGACTTTATATCATAATTAAGATATGGATTTTTTATCAGCCTTGAAAAAAATGTTCTGAAACTTTCAGGAACTTTTTACTCACCTTAAATTAGCTATTACCTTGATAGTTCCTTTGAATAGCCATTAGTATTGAAAACTTGCATTATAAAAGTCTGATTTGGCATGAAAATGTGGAAAATTCTGAGTAACCTTATATATATATATATATATATATATTTTTTTTTTTTTTTTCTAATCAGGGCATTTAGTGGCTTGAGGACCAGGGATATTTTAAGAATGTTTTATTCATTGTTATTCACTCATGCCTAGTATAGTGCCTGGTATACAGTAGATACTTAACAAATATTTGTTAAAAGAATGAAGACTGCTTTTCCCAGCTGCAGGCCATGAAACTGAGCAATGGCCTAGTCTGACATCAGGCTATCTCGGTAAAACAATGGCTCCATCTGCACAGCAAAAGATGGTATGTACCCTCATAGCAGCTCCAGAGCCTGACAGACAAGAAGCTTGTGTAGAGTGTAGCAGCATGACTGCAATAATCATTAAACCAACCTGTGTCCCGCTTTGTACTTATGAATTTGAAACAGATTCTCTTTTAGCCAGGCTAAAGACTAAATAAAATGCTAAGTCTTTTATCTGCTAAGGCTCAGTAAAATGCCACTATTCAAATGCTAAATGAGGAAGTTCCAAATCTGGTAGTTTAGCAGAGGAACCACCTGACCAGAAAAGGAAATCAATTGGAAGCAAAAAAGGCAACATGGCTGGGACCAATGGAAGGGGTGCCTTGGATAAATACCCACTTAAACCCTACCCTTTCTTCCCACCCTTTCAACGTGCCGCTACCTCTGTTTCAATACAGCTCCCTCTCTTATAACTCCCCTTGTAAAATCCCTTTACTTAGGCATAACCCAGATTCCAAAGCTGCTAACTTACTTAGGACTTCCAAATCTCTGGGCTAGGAAGAGATTCAATGAATAAATCTTAGCTTCTACTGAGTTCTATGTAATTGACTTAAGAAAATTAAGAAAGTCAGTTAAGGGCTAACATCATAGGAGGATTCCTTAATCTAGACAAGCCTTCATGCCAAGATCTGCGCATCTTACCCCCACTACATACAAACAAAGGCCTCTCCACAGAATTCTATAGTACCTCCTTTGTTGTTGTTTAGTCACTAAGTCATGTCCACTTTTTTGTGATGGGCTGTAGCCATGAACTGTAGCCCACCAGGCTCCTGTGGCCCTAGGATTTTCCAGGCAACAATACTGGAGTGGGTTGCCACTTCCTCCTTCAGGCAACCTTCCCAATCCAGGTATCAAACAACCCTCTGTCTCCTGCATTGGCAGGTGGATTCTTTAGGCCACTGAGCCACCAGGGAAGCCCCATGGTACCTCCTACTAGAGTTGTTTTCTCCAGTGATTGTCACTTCTATTAAGATTAGTGTTAGGAGCTGACAACACATGAGAAAGGCACTTGATAAGAGAAAGATATTGAAAAACTTTCCCAAATGCCCTTAAGGCTTCATGGGTGACTCCAAGAATACTGAAATTCCAAAAACATCATTCTAAATTGATTTAGTAACTGACTACTTTCAAAAAGGATTTAAGACAACTCACAGTGAAAACCTGAGTGCAAAATTACAAGCCAAAATATTTAACACAAGTCATTAAGAGGAAACAAAAGTTAGATGAAAGGAAAAATAATTAAAACTCTCTTGAGGCAATGGAACACAAAATTTAGTGGTGCATTTCCTAGTCACCAAATGAGGCTAACAAAATACATTGGGCACTGTATCTCTCAGTTTCTAGCAAAGAGAATGTAACAGTTCTTTAGGAACAATAAATATGTGTGAAAAAAACTCACAGGAAAAGTGAGAAGTAAACTTTCTATTGAATGTCTACAATGCACAGGATGATTTACATTCATTATCACATTTAATTGTGGGCACAACACTGTGAGGTAGATATTATTTTTACAGTAAAGAAAAATGAATCTCAAGAAAAGTTAATTGACTTGATAAAAGTCACAGCTAGTAAGGGATGGAACTAAAACTTCAACTCATGCCTATATTATTCCATAATTCGTATCACACCCAGTAAGTGTATAACCCCTACCTCGATCTCATGTGCATCTCCAGCTCAAAGCACGCATACACACACAANCAGTAGTAGTAGCAGTAGTAGTAGCAGCAGTAGTAGCAGTAGTAGTAGCAGTAGTAGTAGCAGCAGTAGTAGCAGTAGTAGTAGCAGTAGTAACAGTAGTAGTAACAGTAGTAAGAGTTTAGTTCTTCTACTTTAGCATTATTGACTTGCTGGGCTACTTCTTTGTTGTGGGGCTGCCCTGTGCGTTAAGGGGTCTTTAGCAGTGTTGCTGTTGTTTAGTCGCCCAGTCATGTCCACCTCTTTGTGACCCCATGGACTGCAGCATGCCAGGCCTCTCTGTCTCTTACCATCTCCTGAAGTTTGCCCAAGCTCATGTCCATTGCACTGGTGATGCTATCCAGCCATCTCATCCTCTGACACCCTCTTCTCCTTCTGTTCTCAATCTTTCCCAGCATCAGGGACTTTTCCAATGAGTCAGCTGTTCTCATCAGATGACAGACTACTGGAATTTCAGCTTCAGCTTTAGTCCTTCCAACAAGTGTTCCGGGTTGATTTTCCTGGAGATTGACTGGTTTTATCGACTTGCTGTCCAGGGAACTCTCAAGAGTCTTCTCCAGCACCATAGTTCAAAGGCATCAATTCTTCGGCGCTCCGCCTTCTTTACGGTCCAGCTCTTACAGCCGTACTGACCACTGGGAAGATCATAGCCTTGACTGTACAGACCTTTGTCAGGAGAGTAATGTCTCTGCTTTTCAACACACTGTCTATCAGTGTGTCTAGCCTCTACTCATTAAATTCCAGTAACATTCTCCCAGTTGTGACAACCAAAACCACCTCCAGGCAACAACCAATGTCCTCTGAGGGACAAAATTAACGCCCTTCCCCACTGGAGAACCCACCAATCATAGCTGATCTGTATTGAGCACATTCTATATGCTAAGCAATGCTTAGGCATTTTACAAGTATAAATTTATTTAATCCTGAAAACAAACTTAAATATAAATATTGTTATTAACCCCTTGTTACCAATCTGAAAATTATGGCACAGACAATGGGAATGAAGTCCCTGAAGTTGCACAGCTAGTAAGTGTCTTTTTTTATTTTGGCTTTTGAATCACATTTTATTTTTCTCATGAAGTGTGATGAAAATATTTTAAAATAAATATTCTTAAATCACTGAGACATTCTTTTTAGCATATAATTGAATTATTTTTGTGTGCAACATGATGATTTAATATAATATTGTGAACCAATTTTCCTTATCAAGTTAACACATGCATCATCTTGTTTTTTTAATCATTTTTGTCAGTGAGAACATTTTATTACTACCCTCTTGGAAAATTTCTGCAACTGCATAGACTGCAGACCACCATGCTCCTCTATCCACGGAATTTTCCAGGCAGAAATACTGGAGTGGGTTGCAATTTCCTACTCCAGAGGATCTTCCCAATCCAGGGATCAGATGCATGACTCTTGCATCTCCTGCATTGGCAGGGGGATTCTTTACCACTGACCCACCTGGGAAGCCCCTCACCTACACAGTACAGTGTTATCAACTTTAGTTACCATGTTGTGATTAGATCCTCAGACCATACTCATTTCAAGACTGAAATTTTATACCCTTTTATCAAGCTCTCTCTATTTCCCCACTCCCAAGCCTTATAACTGATACCATGCAGCATTTATCTTCTGTTCAGCTTATTTCACTTAGCATAATGCCCTCCAGTTTCACCCATGTTGTCCCAAAGAACAGGATTTTCTTCTTTTTAAGGCTGTATAATATTCTATTGTACACATGCACTACATTCTCTTTATCCATTCTTCTGTCAACGAACACTAAGATTGTTTCTATACTTTAGCTATTGTGAATAATGAGTTATTATCTCTTGGAACCCAAATTTAGACATAGATGATCAGTGCACTTTGTAGAGGAGAGCTATAATCATTCATTCACTTAGCAAAATTTCATAAGAGTTTGACACATAGAATACGAAGAAGGAAGGTTAAAAAAGAAAAAGTAAAAAAAGCCTTGACTCTTGATCTTAAATTTCTCATCAAAAATTTCTCATCATAGCAAAAGTTAGAGGAAGTTGTTGGTGTTTGAAGAAAGAGTAACAATGGAGTTATCCTTTAGATCATAGCTGGTGTCTCTTACCTTCCTCACTCTCCAAACTTTTTCCTCAACATAGCTATCTTCTTGTCATTGTCCAGCCCCAACCTAACTATCTGCTATTGCACCCCTGAGTGGCTGCTATCTGGTGGCTCAACCATGAGCAGAAAGGAGGTTAATAGTTTCATTCCCCACTAGCAGTGTTTGCCTCTCAATGAAGAACTTATACGTAACAAACAACTTTCACAGCTCCATAAGAATTGTCTTATACTAGTAGGATGAGTGATAATGTTGGGAAGAATATTTACTGGAAACCCTCATAAGGAAGAGTAGTGAAATTTGCTACTTGCTCATAAGGAAGTTGGAAAAGGCAATGGCACCCTGCTCCAGTACTCTTGCCTGGAAAACCCCATGGATGGAGGAGGCTGATAGGCTGCAGTCCATGGGGTCGCAAAGAGTCGGACACAGCTGAGCGACTTCACTTTCACTTTTCACTTTCATGCTTTGGAGAAGAAAATGGCAACCCACTCCAGTGTTCTTGCCTGGAGAATCCCAGGGATGGGGGAGCCTGGTGGGCTGCTGTCTATGGGGTCTCACAGAGTCGGACACGACTGAAATGATTTAGCAGCAGCAGCAGCAGCATAAGTAAGTAGTAGTGAAGAGAAGTGAAACTTCATAAATCTTTAAATTGAGTTGTAATTTGGGCCCCACTCTTACCTAACTCAATAACTGAGAATATATAAGCATTTGTCTTGCAATGTATATTTAGAGGACTGAACTAAATAATATCTAAGATCTATTCCAGTTTTAACATTCTATGAATCTATGAATTTTATTACTATGAAGCATACTTACCTAAATTATCCCAAAACATTTATCTGAAATTAAATAAACAAGTCATTGTTGGAGTCAGTTTTAGGATTTATCATTTTTAAGAATTTGTTTTATAGTTTAAAGATTTGAAAACCCTTCTGTGACCATTCATCAATCTTCTTTTATGGACAATAAGAACATATGGCTTGAGGATATACAGTTACTGACCACTTGTTAATTTCAGTGACTCCTAGAGATATGTATATAGTCTGTGGAGTAGTTTATGTATATGGAATATTTTAGCACAGTCTTATAAGCTATTTTTATAAGCAATTTGATGTCCTCCTATGTTCTGTTTGCAGAAACAACAGAGGAATGAGAACTTCAATGACTAGCATGAGGTCAACTGACAGAATAGTGGGAACAATGAAATCAAAGGTACAGAGCGGGCACATTTCAGTGGTCATTTTACCAATAACAATAGGAGGAGAAAATAATTATTCTCTAGGTTTCATTTTATCCAGCCTTAAAGATCAATTGATTTGCCAGTTTAAATCCATTTTGCTTAGCCCACTAAAGTTTATTACAACCATAATCACTATAACAGAAGCAAAAGATATTAAGAAGAGGTGGCAAGAATACACAGAGGAACTGTCCAAAAAAGATCTTCACAACCAAGATAATCACGATGGTGTGATCACTCAGAGCCCGACATCCTGGAATGTGAAGTCAAATGGGCCTTAGAAAGCATCACTACGAACAAAGCTAGTGGAGGTGATGGCATTCCAGTTGAGCTATTTCAAATCCTGAAAGATGATGTTGTAAAAGTGCTGCACTCAATATGCCAGCAAATTTGGAAAACTCAGCAATGGCCACAGGACTGGAAAAGGTCAGTTTTCATTCCAATCCCAAAGAAGGACAATGCCAAAGAATGCTCAAACTACTGCACAATTACACTCATCTCACACACTTGTAAAATAATGCTCAAAATTCTCCAAGCCAGGCTTCAGCAATACATGAACCATGAACTTCCAGATGTTCAAGCTGGTTTCAGAA